>OMNM01065599.1:25978-37177 GCA_900302745.1 Parablennius parvicornis | reverse complement strand
TGAGCTGCCCAAACAAGTTTACTCACAACAAATGACTTTGTCCAGACTCAGTCACACTGACTAGTGTGCAGTTCATCTGAGGAAGTTTTCCCACTAGCTCTGTGGTGCTGCTGCTGTGTGTGTGTGTGTGTGTGTGTGTGTGTGTGTGTGTGTGTGTGTGTGTGTGTGTGTGTGTGTATGAAGCATATACTGGAGTCAGCATACAAGTGTGTGTGAGATGTAATCGAGGTGATGATGTATGGCTGCACACACGGATGACAGGGTAATTGATCCATAGTGGGAGTGTGATTGTGCACGTGTGCATGTGAGGAGGCCCCACTGCCAGTCATATATCATTTCACCCAGCGAGATAATCTGTTACTCTGACAAAGAGTTCAGATTACCCAACTCTCCTCTCCCTTCTGTCCTCTTTCTTGGATGTTCAACACCCTCCTCTCCTCTCCTGCTCTCTATTCCTTTTTCCCCCTGCACCTTTGTTATTTGTTTCTCACACTTAGATCCCCTTAGTAATATAACAAAACGTTCTCTTTCCTCCTCCGTCTCTTTCAGTTGTCTCTCGCTCAAGTATCTGGATCACGGATAACCTGGATAACCCAACCATGGGATTTGTTTTCTCCGCTGCTCGCTGGCAGCACAGTTAAACTCTCCATGTGGACTGCAAGATAACAAATGGAAACACGAGTGTGAGATCCCAGGGCTGCTTGGAAGGCCTCAAAAATCGTCCTAATTCCTCTGGGATCTGTGGCATTTACACACACACACTCACACACACAGACACACCGTTTGGTGGCGTCCCAATGAGACAAAGAAGGATTTAACACATGCCAGTCAGAGACCTTGGTGTATTTCTGTCACACAATAGATAGCCAGCCTCCTTAGAGAGAAGCTTTACAGATGACTTGGCAGCACAATGAAGCATGTTACATATACATGCAAAGCACACACATAATGAAGACATAATACTATAGGAGCTCTGTGTTGTATAATTGATTTCATTTGTCGTACATGCCCTTCAATCAGATCACAGTTGAAATGGAGGGAAATACTGTCAGTTTGTCACATTTCCCATAATCGCCAGGGCGATTGATTTAAACAATGGGCCGTTTGACAGCTGTCATTTACACCAAGCACAAAGTGAAACTTTTTTTTTTAATTATCTGAGTGATTATTTGTTTTTCTGTGACAAGTGACTTACAAAGTGTGTAGCCTTTCTTTCACCCGGTGTTGTTTAGATAGATTCCGGCCCCCTACAGCTTCTTTTTTTTTTTTTTTTTCGCAATAATGTAACACCTGTGAAATATTTTTTTCCAGCCAAGGAACCCCAGACCAAAGCAATTTTTATAGAATAAGACAATAAAACAAGAGAAAAGAAGGAAAAATAGTGAGTTGTGACTTTGATTTACTGTATCATAGAACAATGTCATAACCAACAAACTGTAGAAGCTTCATTTCTAACTTTATGATGCATTTCATTTTCTTTGTTACTGTAGTTGTGTTTCACTCCTCTACTGAGCAGCTTTATGAGTGTTCAAGTTCAGAGGAATCCCTTTGAAGATGGTAGGATTGAAGACACTTATATAACTCACATTTACTCTCCTTTTTCCTTTAGGTTTAGGTTATCAATATTTCAAATCATACAGATTTTCTTTTTTTATTCGCATATTCTTTTCAGCCCACCAGAGAAGTCTTGTATCTACTTGTACCTGCTCGGTTTTACACTTTCTGATTTGATTCCAGGTTTGACTTGTGTGGACTTTGCATCTTCTCCTCATGCACATGATGGTTCTCTCCTTGCCTTTGAAACTGAAAACTCTTTAGTCTTTTCAGCATTTTGGTTTGCCTTGTAGATACAGATATTTAAAGCAGATACAGCCTTGATAATAAGACCACATAAAACCTACTAATATATGTTATCGAGTTAGTTTGATAGTTTTAGTTTGTTCTTAACATTTTCATCGTTCAAAGAACTTTAAAAAGTTGATTACTGGATCAATAGATTGATCCATCTGAGCAACAGGAAATTAGAAAACCACTTTACTGGCACTGATTTATCATTATGACCTTCTCAACCGGGAATATATTCTGATTTCTACCATCAATAATTATGGCAATTAACTAAGCATTTATTTGTGGATTGTTGATCATAATACAATACAATACAATACAAAATTTTAAGCTAAATCTGTGGCTTTAGGAACTGAAATTGTGGAAATACAAAAGCTTTTTTGGGGGGTCCCTCAGTGTTATCAAAACATACTGGAAGGGAATACATGATGCAATACAAGAACAATTTGAAAGTCAACTTCCTCTAGAAAGCAAAGTTTTATATTTGGGACTGATGTCTGAAAGATGGCCAAAGAGAGACAAATATTTGTTTGTTATCTTGTTAGTGACAGACAAAAAGGAGAGCAGACTGAACGTGTGGATGGACATCACAATGTATGTTTGCAGGATGGTAAAAAAAAAAAAAAAACAGAGAGGATGTTGGAATTTTCCACTGTAATAATATGAACGACTTAATAAACTAAAGGTTCAAGAAGTGCACCAGCGGATGAAGGAAATAGCTGTTAGTTGCAAGAGCACGAAGGATCCACTCTACATTAACTGCTGAGCACCAATAACACAGAGACAAAAGTAGCTGGTAAACACAGTGAGGCATTTAGCGGCTAAAGAGGCAGATATTTCCCCCTGGAAATGGTTAAGAACCACAAACACAGGGTGAACACCGGACTTAAGGGAGGAAACAAACACAACTCCAAATGAATGATAATGTTGCTCCGTAACTGCTGGACATGATGGCCATGTTGATGCTTGAAGCATCACGAGTTGAGTGTACACATTTTTTTAAAAGATAACAAATTTTGCTTTTGCAATAATGTATCACAATAAGTCATCAATATACAGGTCGATATTTGATTATATGCTGCCGGCTCACAATGGTCAGCTGTGATGAGACCCTGTGATACGGAGTTGGATTAAATGTTATAGGAGCTGGATGGATGATTGATGATTCTGCCTCGTGGTGTTTTAACTTGGCTGATCGATCTTCATCGTCACTTTATCCAAGTTTTTGTTGTAAGGAAACTATTGCTGATTGCAGTTTACTTAATCTGTGATAGACAAGATGCGCCCTGAGAAGGTCATCAGTCAATCACAGGGCCGACACATATTCACACGTAACATTCACCAATTTATTAACATAACGTCTTAGCATAAAAAATTGCTTCTGAAGAGAAGATGCAATTAATATCCATTTTAGATTGTATTAATATCATAGAGGAAACCTGTAAGAATGTTTATAGTTGTATAAATTGATAATTCTTTTCCTTTCATAGTGATTATAGAGTTTATTAGAGGACTGGCACATTATGACATGTTACTACATTTCTGTGAAACATCTATCTTTATGGAGCAGCAACAAATTGAAAATGAAAGCTTTTCACACAGTGGTGTGTAAAAACCATGCGTGCAATGGGATGATTTTTCAAACCCCTGCCAAACGACTCTTATTATCGATACCATGTGGCACCGTTTGCATTGTTTCATTGGGAATAAAATCACACGCGCACATATTGTGTTTTTGTGTCGCATTGGCAGGCAGTTATAGCAGCATTAGCATATGAAAGACAGCAGCTGGAAGGTGTAGCTGTCGTTGCTGCTGTGTCTTGTTGCGGTATCTGTTGTGATGGCGGTTTCTTTTTCCGTTCTTGGTGTCTTTTTGCTCATTAATGTTTGCTGCTGCTCGCCTTCAGTGTGTGTCTGTGTGTCTCCTTCTGTCAATCTGTCGTTCTGCTTCCTCTCCTTATGACTCATCACACTCCTGAGGGTGTGTATCCAGAATACAGTTTGTACAACATATGCTTCAGAAGTGAGCGGTCATATGCAGCTGACTTTTACTTTTTTGCAGGTTTATATGACTTTTGGTAAATCGTGAAAGAAATCTTTCAGAATCAGGAAATGTCTGCATTCGTTTTCTGAAATCACAATACTGCTGAGGAAGTTGTTTTTTTTTTTTCCACCGGAGCAGCTCTGCTTAACGCTCCAGATAATGTGTAGCGAGTGTAACAAAGTTACAGTAGATCACTTATCACAGACTGTAAGTCGAGTTGAAAGACGGAGCGGCCCTCGGCAGAGAACACTTCATCTCGGATAGCAGCGGGGTGCAACCTACAACTCTCGACTCACTCCCCTTCTTGTCTGCTCCCCTTCTCTCACTCAGAGATGTTAATGTTCAAACAGACTAATTCCTTCAAAGCTGTTATGAGCATGAAAGACCAGTCTACGCCCTCATTCCTAATTGATGGCCTGGCATCGCAGCATGAAAGCCAGATGAGTCTTCCTTGAGACTCTCATTAGCTGTAACTACACTACAGTTAGCTCCATTAAAATTACATTACGGATATTCTAGACACACCTTATACTGAACCACTCTTAGACTGATTCTTTATGTAATTTAGAGTACAAAAGAGTTTCTTTAAAGACAAGGAGCATAATTCCTCTCATTCGGTTATCTATGCATCGAGTTTGACATTAAACAAACAAAAAAAAAAGCCTCTAATGTGAAATCACAGTTTGATATTCACACTTTATTATCACCTCCAGCTCTCCTCTGCTCTCCTCTGCCCTCCTCACAGCAGAGGTTACCCCCTTACCTTGTAGTGGCCGGTCAAACACGACCCCATGCTGCCTCGTTTGGATTGCTCCTTTTCTCCTGGGAACGCCTCTAGATGCCTGCGTGCCACCGCAGGCGGCTGTTGAACCCGGAGAGCAACATGGCGTTATGATTGACAACATTCCGGGGCCGTCGTGGCAGCACCTGGAGATCCTCCGGGGAGCGCTGCTTTAAAAAGAACACCAGCGACGCTTTCATCACCCTGCAGAGCATTCCCAAGACAAGCTGCTGGAGGATATAGAGACTGATGACAGACACATGGCTGTGATGGCGTACACTGTAAGCAAACTTATTTACAAATCAAACTCATGTGGTTTTCAAATTTTTGGTCTTTTAGTATGGGGATTGGGGGGAGAGATTCAAACACATTTTAGTTCAGTGGATACATTCAGTTCTATTTCACCTCAAGTGGGCCACAGAGTGTACATAATGAATATTTGTATATTTTCACAAAACCAAACAATTACTGCCAAGAGTGACTACAGTCTGAACATGAAGCCAATTTTAATTAAATCTCCCTGTGCAAAATACAGTGAAATGTCAAAAAAACTAAACTCAAGCTGACAGCATGGCCTTGACACTATTTTGATAGCAACAATGTTGCTAACTTTGATGGCAGCATCACCAATGTCTCAACACAGATCTTTGTGTTGTCTTGTGTTGACTATTCTTGAGAAATATAGCTAAAAAAATCTTTGAAATTTGTAAAATTTGCTTGATGGTTTAGCCAGCCAGTTTTTGACCCATGGGCCTTGTTTGACACCCCTTCCTTAGGACCTGATTGGACTCTGAGGCCCCGTCCACACGACAATGTTGTTTCATGTAACCGTATCATTTTTGGTCAATCATTCATACGAAAACGAAAACATAATTTTTTTATACAAGTTTCAGAGTGGAGAAATTTGGAAATGCGGCCTCACCTTTGACTTGTGGGTGGGCAAGACACATCTTTGTGGAAAAACACTGATGTCATCGCCCCACTTCTTGACCCAATAACCCTGCGACCCTCTTCACAACGCTGCGGACAACAACAACAAGTGCGAACTACATTCTCCAGGTCGTGCTGCAGAAGCTACTGATGCTAGCTGGTTTAATGAGGCGAGACGTTGGATTTCTCATATATAAGGATTTCTGCATGCTCTTTGTATCCTTCTCCATTTTTGGTGTATTTCTGGGGCAGAGATACAGTGCCCCCTATAGGCCTGGCATATGAACTACATAATTTTGAGTCATTTCTATTGTGCTGTGTGGATGAGAGAAAAATAGAATGACAGGGAGAAAAGAGATTGCTTTGGCTCATGTGTACAGGGCCTTGGAGACTTTACAAATCAGAAAGTATCAAAGTTTGCTTCTGTTTTTGTTTTTTGTTTTTTGCCAGAACACAAGATGCTGAATTGGTAGTTGGACTATAAAACTAAATAGTAATCCTTCATTATTCCCCTTGAGCAAGTTCCCTTTTCCACATTTACCCAACATATTTCTAGGATGAGGAGGGAAGCCACATTGGGGCACTCCAGGGAGATGATGGAGGTCAAGGGTCATACTTACGGACCCACAGTGGTTACCTGTCCGCAGTGGGATTTGAACCTGTGAACTTCTAAGTCAGCTAACCTAGTCTCTACACCACTATTGCCTAAAGCCTCCTCACATCAGTAGCAAGGGGTGGGATCAATGAGACCAACCAAATTGGAGTGTCATATTCTCTGTCAAAGTGGAGACTAGACTTAATGGTCAGAGTGTCTCATTGGGAGCCACTAAGGTTACAAGGTACTGAGGTTGTGCCCATGCACAAAACACTTCCCTCACTGGTCAAGATGTGCTTTCCTTTAATTGAAGGTCACTTTGTAAACTATGATGTAACTGGAATCTACCAGGTGGAGATCTGTCCAATATGCACCAATGTCAAGTTCTACACAAGCCTCTGTGCAAACCCCACAAAAATCACTCCCACACTTTTCCTTCCAGTGACGCAGTATTCTTCCTGCTTAAGGGTTTGATAGTCAGACTTTCTGATGGATTTTTTTTACGGAAACTCAGAGGAGATCGACAGAATTGATTTGTTACCCTGAATGTAACAAGATGACTAACCACCTTACATCTCCATGAAAGATGGCGTCTCGAACTGTCCACTTAACACATTTTGGTCACAAAGCCAGAAAACATCCCCGACAGCGACGTGCGTCTGTGCTCTGTGCCACTTGTTCAACATCAACAGGCTCCAGTTTTTTCCCGAACTGTGTCAACTCTGCCTGCGTTGCTTGAAGTCTCTCCTCGGGGGAGCTGGAAAAAGTCAAAGCTTCTCACATCCCCGCTGTGACACGCTCCACGGGGCAGGAGGGTATTGGGTGTGACCTGCTGGATGCAGTCCTTCTGGCTCCGTACAGAGGCGTCAACTGAGCGCTCCTTTGTGAGATTGGGAGTTACATGACGAATTGTTTGAAGCTCACTGTAGCGCTACCTAATGTTGATGAGACACTTTTAGTACAGTGAGTCCTCTTTACCATCTCATAGAGCCCTTCTGTGAAAGCTGCTGTCTATTTTTGTTGAGACTGGCACACTTAGATAAATGAGAACAGTTTATTTGTACTACAAAACCGAAACAATTAGCTGAATTAAAGCAACAGACAGATTCATTTAGTCATTTTCTGGCACATTACCGCTGCTATTATTTTCATAATTCCTCATAATTCAAGAAATGTCATTCTGCAGTTCGACTGAGAGAGCGTTACGTAAAATATGAACAACACTACACTTTTTCAATTCATACAGTCATAAAAGTGATAGTCCTAGTTTCCTTTTCGTTTTTTCATTTCACAGGTCATCCTGATTGGTTGACAAATTCTTTATTTTAGACATAAACTCAGGTATCCGCTCCAGGATAGTCTGGACATGAGCTTCCTCACATCCCGCTGATAAATCCAACAAATGGGCCACACAATGTGTCTCTGCGGACGAAGAAAAAACTGTGCCACCGCTTGATGTTGTTTTCTCCTCTGTTCTCAAAATGACACTTGCTTATGCTACCTTGTCAGGCTGTTCACTAATAACTGGTGCAACAGGGACACCTCGAGAACAGACTATCCTCGGCAAAAATAAAGCAACACTAACTCTTAGGCTTTGACTGGTGTTTACACCGAGGGCCAAACATAGAAGTCGGGTGAAGCTGAGAAAGCTTCTGACAGGATGTGAGAGGTGGGATCACGTTGATTCTATAAATTTTTTTAATTTGTTCAAAATTTGACATGAAGTGGATAAAACACCTCTTGGAAAACCTCAACTGATGCCTTTGTATCAGTTAAAGTTTACAGACGCCTGATGAATTTGGCTTTTATTTTTTAAGTTGCCACTCACATTAACAATATGACTGTTCTGTTGTCACACACTCATCATATCTTTCTGCAATTCCTTTTTCTGCAGATAACATGCACCATGTTGGAGGGAGCCTTTAAACTATGGCTTCGGAGCTCAAATATTCGGCAAGGCGAGGGGAGGCGGGATGAAATAAAAGGCCTGTGGGCCAAAGCCAGCGCACAAGAGGCTCCAATATGTGCCAGGAATTGACCAATCAAAGAGAAAAAAATAAAGACTTATTAACAGCTTGTCAGGGTAAATTTGGGATATGTATTTCCTTGACTATTGCAACGGAAGTTTTAATAGAAATTGACTTGATGTCAAAATTGTTGTCATTTTTGTTTTTTCGAAACTTCCACTTGGCGCCACGGCAAAGAAAAACTATAAAGTTCGTAATTAAAGGTTATTATGACACCATTTTACCAGTCCAGGCATTCAAGGTGAAATTGGGCCGTATGTAGGTCCCGAAAGAGAATGATTTGACACCCCGGTTTTAAAACATGAATGGCTGTGGATCAGTTGGTAAAGCAGGTCATCCCTCCATCAGAAGGGAAATAGTTCAACCCCCCCATCTCCATATGTCGAAGTGTCCTTGAGAAAAACTGTGAACCCCAGATTGCTTGGATGCCATCATGGTGTGTGAGTGTATGTTATGAACATTGCACAATTAAAATGAGCTACTTGATCAGTGGAAAATGTGAAATCAATTTATCATAAGGAGCAGAAACACAATGTGTGGTGTGTATGTATCTGTGCAGATGTGTTTTTTGTGAAGCACTTTGAGCAAACATTGTGTTTACAGGCTGTATTTTAGTGCACTGTCTCTTAAAATCACCAATTACGACCCTCTGACTAATTTTAAACCGACGAAAGGTTAAAAACAAAAAAATGTGCATGTTTTTTGGCAATATGTCCAGTGACACCTCTCATGTCCCGCATGAGGAGCCTTGCAGTGATGATCCTTCAACTGATCAGATGTCAACGTGTAGACAGGAGTCAGTTATCTCATACATGGAGGATGATATGCACACCAGCTGGAAAGCTTTCGCTGTGCAACAAGAGCGGGCATAACGTACCGGGCTTGTTTCCATAGCGTTTTAAAATATTCAGTGGTGAAGGTGACGATTATGGCACAGGTTTGTGAGGCTCTCTCTCCAGGACAGTGCAATTAAATTCATGTCTGTTTGTTTGTGTTGTTCTGTTTTTTGCAATATAGCAGTATAACATCCACTCGCATTCACAATAGCTGGAGACCAATAAGGAGAAAAAACATGGTGGGAGGGAATGTTGTGTTTCTTTTCCGTCATAGAGGGATTCCTGCCTTCATTTTCAGGCCACATTTCAAGGAAAACACTTTTTTCTCTCTCTCATCAGCTCAAGTATGCTTTCCTTGCATCTTGACCACTCATCTGAGCAGCCAGGCTATGGGGTCATGTTTATAATCTGCACAGCACAACTAGATACAAGCATTACAATGCAACAGCCACTCATAATCCAAAAGCCTTTCAGGGAAAAACAACATCCATAAAAATCTGGGATTATGTTGTTCCACGCTGCCGGTTCAGAAGAGGAATATCTCTCGCTTCTTCTCTCAATCTTCTTTTAATCCTCTCTCATTCTCAGCTTTTCTGTCTTTCACTCCCACCGCCTTACAATTGCTCTCTCTCTCTCTTTCTCTCTTTCTCTCTCTCTCTCTCTCTCTCTCTCTCTCTCTCTCTCTCCCTCCTCCTCTAAATCTCATAAACAGCTTTAGTTCTTATCAAGATGGAATCAGACAGAACGGGCTTCATTTAGAGGCTAGAGAGAAAAAGTTTTTCCTAAATGCATTTGTTTAGTTTTGTAATGGATGACAGTTCTGCTGGTAGAGAGTCCAGAGAGGAAACGAGGAGCAGAGATAATACAGTTGAGAGCCTGTTCCTTCCTACTTTCATTGAAATGTATTTGCAGATATTTTGCCCTTAACCCATCCCTGCTTCCTACACCGTGCCTCAGTGTTCGTAAGCTGGATTACAGTCTCACACAACCCAGGCGCGGATGCTCGTCTTTAGCTTTACATATTTTAGCAGCACAGCTGGATATGGCCAAAGTGAAGCAGGATAAAACTTTTACTCTCTCCTCAGTGCCTTTTTTGTTTTTTTTTTTAATGTTTACGGGCTCTCTCATCCCTGTAAAGCTAGTACAACAGGGAGGCAATTGTTTTTAAAACTCCTCGTGAACATGGCCTGCTAAACAAAAGCCTGGATTCACTTTCATACAGGTTTAAATTGCTTGATAGTCGTGAAAAGCCTCCCATCCATACAGATGTGCGTCTGTGGAGCGGCATCACTGTGCAAAGCACGGCCCTCAAAAGCAATTCAGTGTGTTTGTATACGCTGCCAGTGGGACCACACTGCATCCATTCATCCGCTGCGACCTTCCCTCACACTTCCTCCCCCCACCTGCTCACCCTTTGGCTCTCACGCCTCTCCTCTGACCTCCTCACTCACCCCCAACCCCCCCAACCCCCCCCGATGACAACACCGACCAAGGATTAATGATAATCCATGCTGGTCATTGGCTGTGATGTGGCAGTGTTTCATATGAGAGGCACCGAGGGGATGTTTCTCTCACTCTTTCCCTGCTCCCAAAAGCATCTTTTACTCTACTGACTCCGGCTTACTGAGGAAAAGACACCAGAGGGAGCCAAGATGAAAGACACTTTGGAGAGGAGAGAACCAGTGAGCCCACATTCATTGCTACTAATAGCACTATTTTGAAGAAAGATCCGTTCCAAGCAGGAGTGGGAGGAGGCAGACGAGGTCGGCGGTTCTAAATGTCATCCTGTGGAGAAATATGAATCTTTATTTTTATATAAATTTGGCCTAGTTTGAAAAAACCTAAACTGAACTTCTGAGCGAGATCAGTAGGCAGGTTGCGGTTAGTGGAATGTCATGATAGATAGATAAATAGATAGATAAATAGATAGACAGATAGATAGATAGATAGATAGATAGATAGATAGATAGATAGATAGATAGATAGATAGATAGATAGATAGATAGATAGATAGATAGATAGATAGATAGATAGATAGATAGATAGATGGATAGTTCTGGAGCCATCAGTTGTCAGAGTGTACAGGAACCAAATGAATCTTCGGCTGTAGGTTTTCACATCTTATGAAGGATTTTATTCAC
>OMNM01065599.1:5935-25958 GCA_900302745.1 Parablennius parvicornis | reverse complement strand
GTCGGCGGTTCTAAATGTCATCCTGTGGAGAAATATGAATCTTTATTTTTATATAAATTTGGCCTAGTTTGAAAAAACCTAAACTGAACTTCTGAGCGAGATCAGTAGGCAGGTTGCGGTTAGTGGAATGTCATGATAGATAGATAGATAGATAGATAGATAGATAGATAGATAGATAGATGGATAGTTCTGGAGCCATCAGTTGTCAGAGTGTACAGGAACCAAATGAATCTTCGGCTGTAGGTTTTCACATCTTATGAAGGATTTTATTCACTATTCTGAAGATGTTGCAGGTGATTCAAGGTTTTCAAGATAAATAAAGCCTTTAAAGTTTCAGGGAGTAAATGAGCAGCTCAGTGACTCCTGTTGACCTCTGCTTGAACTACGAATAAAACTCTTTATCTTCCTGTTTTTCACGGTGCAGATGCTCAAACAGTGAGTATTTTACTATTGACTTTAAGACACAAACGGCTTGACAGAAATCACTGAGAACAAGTTTATCACATAGATTTTATGTGATTTCTGTTTTGGTCTTTGAGCCTCATGAACATTGCTCACCTGTATTCCTGCTTCATTCATACATACAGTAGATATGCGGTGTGGTGTTCTGGGACTGTTTCATTGTTGCTGATGCTGTTGTCCAGCTGCGTGAGCAGATGTTTTCGAGAGAGAAAGTCCTGAAGCAGCTTTCAGAGACCAAAGATTTGGAGAAAGAACCAATCCAAAGGCTCGTTTCCATCATGATGTTCAACTTTTGTGTCAATTAGGATCACTTTGGAGAGTTTATCAAACTCAGAACTTCAATTTACTTTAAACTAGTTAATGCAGGAATTTTCAGTGTCACAGTTTGAAAACGTTTTCAATCTGAGTTTTGGTGAAACCTTTCTTTTCTGTTCATTTCGAAATCCTTGCAGTCACACGTATTTACATATCAAATAGATTCATAATGAACGTATAAAACCTTTTTTTTTTTGGGATGTGACTGTGACTTAGGATCATTATTGTTTATCCTGTACATTTTCAGGATTGTAGAAAAATAGCAGGCTTCTCAAAGTATTTTCAGTTTATTTGTTGGTTGTCTGAGGCCTCAGTGGATTTATAACATCAGGATTTTTCATGAAGACAGTTCAGGAAGTTCAATAATGAGAGGAGGTGGTGAGTAGGAATGACGGTGACAGTTTGAGTTCTATTGTTTTGGTTTTTTTTTTCTTTCTTTATATTTCAAACAAACAGAAACTCCACATCACTGTGATTGAATCCCATCAGTGATCCATTTCCAACCTCTCAGCCTTCTCTCCTGTTTCTTTCCTGACTGCATCACAGCTCCTCTCCTCATTACATTGTTTCTGCCTGGAAATCAAAGATCTCCTGGGCAAATAAATCTTCATCACTAATCAATAAGACCTCACCTGAGCCACTTCAGTGTGTTCACATGGTTCCTCACCTGCCTCAGCCCGCTTTGTTCCATTTTCTCCTGATAACACATTATTATACAAAAATGGGAAACCTCATGTATTATGAGGCCCAGTATATCATTGGCTAGGATTTTTCCTGTTGTGCTATGTAAAAGAAACATACACTAAAATTCATCTTTAAAAAAAAAAAAAAAAAAAACTTGATATGAACATGCAAAGATTTTCTGCAGGTTCCTCAGTTTTCTCTCACAATCCAAAACATCTGTTTGAATATGAGTATGTCCTGTGATGAACTGGATTAAGTGTCATGGTGGATGGATGATTGAAGTCTTCACTTCTCCTGAGACGATTTGATTCTTTTGGAGCCACCTTCTAACTTCCACACACACAACCTACACACTTTCAGACATCAAAAGGACTTTTGTAGAAACATAATACCTGTACTGTCATAAATGTTATATTCATGAGAAAACCATCTTTTTTTAAATGTAGCTGGAGCGTAAAAACCTCTGACAAACCAACCTTGAGAGAAGCTGGTGAAAGCAACCAGGGAAAGTTTACCCTAACTCTAACCCTCACTATCCAAAGGAAAGTTTAGAAGTACGACTGGTATTGATGGAATAACAGTATTAAATCTCCATGTGTGTGATTTGAGCGGCCTCTCGTGGTGAAATCTTGACATTAACATTTACTAAAAGTTTGTGTTTTTAACATGGATTATATAAACATAAATTAATGCAACTGTGAAAGATGTTATTTGCAAACACTTTTCAAAAAGCAAACCTGCCTGGTCCAAATTATTATTATATTGTGTAAAAATAAAAAAAAGACCTGGTGATGAAAATGAGTTGATTCAAGATAAAATATTCCACATATGGACTTCTAGGTATCATATCCATGACTCAAAACAGTCATGGACAAAAAAGAAAAAGGTAAAAGAAACAGTAAATCGTCACACACTTCAGATAAAAACATACGTTACTGATCAATACTGGTCTTCTTTTGTTATTTTCTATTAGCTCAGTTTACTTTAATATAACACGTTAGTTTCTACATTACATATTCCTGATGTTCTGCTATGTGATTTGTTCTCATTAGGGTGTCTGGAAATTGGCTGCACGCATTGTCTGAAATATTCATATTTAATTACATTTAAACACTTTGAAAATACAATTTTACAAAGTGCTTTTATTGCACATTGCATTATGATAATAACTGTCATAAGCAGATTAGTTTTGTTCTCAGTGGAAAGATAAATGTCACTTAAACCTTCTTTGAACCCCAAACTGAATTGAAAGATTTTATATCTGTTTTATCACATCAACAATGATGGGATTTTTTTTTTTTTTTTTTTTTACACACTTGGTTCTTTAAATCCGTTAAATGTGATCCAAGAAGGGTCAGAGAGATTTGGAGCAAAATCCAACTGTCTCTGCAGTTTCCATCACTGGAATAAATAAAACGATCGCAGTCACATACAAAACGTTCAAACTTCACATAGATAGGCCCAAAAATATGCATCTAAAGAGCAGATATTCTCACTATGAGGCGAGCGTGTGACTTGGAGGCACATATTTGCTTAAAATGTATTTTATATTTTAAGCTTTTGATTGGAAAATCCTGAAAAATACAACAATTAGAAGACAAAAAAATCTAAAACAGAACTGTGTCACTCATAACTTTTGTAGTATCTGAATTATTTTTCAGGTTTTTCCATATTTCATCTGCCTCGAAGTAACTCTTCGATTATTTAAACAAAAACATTCACGCCTGTGTTATTTTCTCCGACTATGAGCCTCTTGAGCTGCTCGGGATCCATAATTCTTACAAAATGTCGTCTCTTCTCTTGACATGGAAACCATTTATATTTTTTCCATATTTTTCTGTGTATTTTGTAAATTTCCAATGATTTGATTTAAACTCATTTGGTTTCTTGTAAAAATGTCATTATTGTAGTTGTGTATTATCAATTATCGTTGTTTATTTTGTTTTAAAGTCTGTCTTGGACTGTGTGGAACATTTATTTCTTGAAATATGTTTGATTATTTCAAACATTTTGTTATAAGACGTGATCTTTGCATTTTTTTTTTTTTTCCTCATTCATAAATATCTAAGACTAGATTCTGACTAGTTTCTGTGCTGTGGTTCATGTGGACTCATGACAGCTTCAGGTTAATCTTCCTCATCAGCAGCAAACACTCACAGTTGTACTAAGTCCAACACACCACCGAGTGTCACTGTGAGCTCACGTTCCTGCAGCTCCAGGCACCAGGGTGAAGCGAGGACATCTTGTCCACCTCCACTTCCCTTGAGTCAACCTCCTGGGGGATGTGAAGGGTGACTAGGTAGTTCGCTGTACCCTCCAGCTCCCTGTACACTTGTTTTCTTGTGTTCACTGATCCATACTCGCCACCGTGGGAAAAAAAAGAGAAATGCCAAGTTTGGGTTTCACACAGGTTTTATTGACATTTTTAGTCTCTGTCCTGAGGGCAAAGCTACCTTACGGCCTCAGTCCCGGATTACCTAAGGTTTGATAAATCGATGAGAGGTTTTAGGTCATTGGTTGTGTAAAATGTCTGAGTCAGTCTTCCCAAAGTAATTTATTTTTGATAATAACAACACAAGAGCCTGCGAATTTGTTTTTCCATTTCTCTTTTATTGATATTGTGTCATGCTCATCAGTACAGAAATACTCCCATTTGTGTATTATTTGACACATTATGTGTAAATAAGCCAAAAAGGCAAGCATTCTAAGTGATTTGTCCAGAAAGTTCCAAAGATTGGATCTATGAAATTTGACAGAAAGTTGATGTTTGGAGGCCTGACAAAGTGGAAAGTACGTATTTTAGTTCCTCGTTGGGTCAGAGTGAAATTCTGATGACAAGAGGAAAACATTATGAAATGTGTCTGGAAGGTCTTGTCCTTTGTTAATGAATCTATACAAATATGGGCATGTTTGTGAGTTATTAATACATTAATGGTAAAAGTTTAAACTTTCTAAACAGAGGTGTAGTTGGAATATGAGATGTTTCTTAAAAAAATCTTTTTTGTTAGATGAGTATTTGATGAAGTCGAGAAGGTCGCCCAGAAGTATGGATATATTAAACTATGGTACCGTGATATGAGGCATTTCTCATTTACTGAATGACATACCCTTGGTCAATCTTAAACACTTCCAGATATATGATAAGTTTATCCTCAGTACCTCTGTGGCTTTCAGACTTGCAAAACCTTTATGTGAACCCGCCATTTGTGGTATGACCATAGAAACTGCAGAGGACTGGCCGGGTTCCTGTCAAGGACCCAGGACACTGAGAAGTAACACACAGTATATTCGGCATGTTGGCTCTAAACAAACAAGTCTTTGTTGCAGCAGAAGTCTGCCCCAAGATGTTTTTCTTAAGAGTCAAACTTCCTGGTTTGTCTTGAGGAGGACTGTGTCCTGATATGAAAGTGAGTGCTCATAATGAGTCACCTTCACAATCAGGGTCATGAAATGTTCTTCATACCCCGGAGCTGTTTGTTTTTGTGTAGTGTTCTCTGGGGTGATTGAACTTATGACCTCATTGAGAGAATGGCATGTTGTAATGCTCAAATCCCTGTTGTGTGATTTCCTGTTGCACTGTGGGAGAAAAGCACTTGGGTCAAAGTCCATGTACTTAAACAGCGAACAACAACAACAACAACAACAATTTGAATTTGCATTGTAATAAAGAGAGGGATGAGGAGGAAAAGAAAAATGGATGAGAGGACAGAAATAAAACTCAGAAAAAACAGAATTAAAAAAATAAATGATGTCATTATGTTTTAACCGTAAAGGGGCGGGGCCTCTCGCAGTTAAATTATTTCAGCCAATAGGAAGCGAGCATTCGCATCTCAAACGCCAACACACCGTGGTGCGTTCAGGTGCAGCTGAGACTTTTCTGTTCAGAAAGAAACTTCAACAATAATAATAATAATAATAATAATAAGAAGAAGAAGAAGAAGAACAAGAAAAAGAACAAGAACAAGAAGAACAAGAAGAAGAAGAAAAAGAAGAGGAAGGAAAAAACAAGAAGAACAAGAAGATTAAATAACACTATTTAAAGAAAAGGCCACACACAATGATAAACACGATTTCCAAATAAACGTAAAGTTCATAAAACTAACTAAAGAAAATAAACAAATTGTAATACTAGAGCTTGGAAACTTCCAAGAATTTGGTAATTTTCCACAAGAGAACATGAGACATCTGTAAAACAGCAAATATTAAGTAATTCCTTCATGTTGATTGTTCATTTGTAGATTTTAAAAGAACCTTTAATTAGCTTCTGAAAAAACATTCACATCATAATCCAGAGATATTTCTAACTTCTTTCTTCTACTGAGGTACACTGCTGAAAAAGTGAACATTCAATCTCTTTTTCTAGTTGTAGCTGATGTACATTTGCTTGGAGAAGATTTCCCCAAACATCTGAAACATGGCATTTAACATTTTCTGGCTGCCCCAAATAAGACCTCCAAAGAGTATCTTCACATCTATTGAGCTTTCCTTTATTTAAAAAAAAAAAAAAAAAAAAAAAAAAACCACCAGGGAATCAGGGACAATGACAATTCCAGGAAAAGGTTCTACACCATTTAAAACACAGTGTCCAGTACAGTATGTCTTTCAATAAAGAGAGTTCAGTTAAAGCTAGTTCCTCCCAAAGAAGAAGAAGAAAAAGAAGAGAAGGGAAAGATCTAGCAAATATGAAGTAAGACAATCCTTACAGTTTAAGAATCGAATCAAACGGTGACATGTTTTCATTTCAGCTTGAATTTAAAACCCTCTGCAGAAAACCCCTTTAAATCTACTCTCACTACATATCACCGACAAAAACTCCAAAACACTGTTAACGAAGTGAAATGACTTCACTTAATAAAGTTGATACAACTTCTAAAAGTATGAATTTAAAAATTTATTTATTTATTTATTTATTTATTTATTTATTTATTTATTTATTTATTTATTTATTTATTTATTTATTTATTTATTTATTTATTTATCTATGTTTTCACCTTTGAAAGTGATGGTACCAGATTGTTGTTTAACATAAAGCTTGCAAAGTTTCTACTTTATGATTTACTCTAAAAAACAAAAAATAGCAGATGATACTCAAATATATCCATTCTAGAAACTAAATATATTATTAATGACAAGTTTTTTATATGAGAACAATAAACAGCAATATAAGAAATTGTTTGATTATCTGACCGTTGACCACTCGGGATAATTCAGGCATTATCGGTGTGTGGTTTGATTATCCATTTAAATTTCTTCGAGTTAGAGGGGAAACAGTTACTCAACAGGTAGTAAACGTGACAAAAACAATACATAAACAGCAAAGTGATATTCTGTAATTCAGGTGATTGAATTTTACTGACAAAATGTGCACAAACATAAACATTAATACATTTTATTCCATGTCCATTGCTATAGATTGGGGCGTCAGACATATTTTGGTTCAGGGGCTACATACGTACAGGCCAATTTCATCTTGAGTGAGGCAGACTGGTAAAATGGTGCGATTGTAACCTTTGATAAACGTAAACTTAAAATTGTGGTGTTGTTTCAAGATGTAAATGTTTATATTTGAGCAAAACCAAACAATTACTACTTTAAATTACTACAAGCTCACTATTATGTAAAATTAATTGAAAGCACCAAAGAACTTCTTGTATAGCGTTTGCATTATGTATGATTTTACAAACTCACCCAGAAAGCATAGGTTTGAGCTTTCATTCTGACATCTCAGCTCAGGTTTAAGTAGAAATGTGTTTAAAGAAAAATCCATGCCTCTTTCAGAATATTTTAACTCTCTTGGTGGTCTGGCCACATTGGAGCCTGTTGCGGTCCAATTTTGGACCCCAGACCTTATGTTTGACACCTCTGCTCTCACCAGTGAAATGCATATTGAAGTACAAGGGGTCATATCATGCAAAATCTACTTTCTAACAGTGATATGCATCTCCATGCCTGGGAATGACACCCCAGTAGCAGAGGAAGTCTATCATCCTCTCTCCCTTTCTTGTTTCAACTTTGATAGTGCGCTCCAATGGCACATGGTGCCATGAGAGGAAGTACTTCCGCCTCTTCCCAAGGTGGGAGCAGACAGTCCAGCTCACACAGACACAGCAGATTCAGAATGCAGCTCATGTGAGCCAATATTCAAATGAATGAAAATCAAGGAAAAGCTGGATTTGGGGCAACAAACTTTGAATATGTTTTGGACCAACAACACTAAAAAGAGAAAGTGTTGACATTTTTTATAATATTACTCCTTTGAAAAAAAAAAGAAACGTGGCATGAGAGGCTGCATGATTCTGAACTAAATATGGGTGAACATTATATTTCCAGTTGTGGTGGGGAAGGGTTAAAAAAAGCATCTTGATGTATTAGTGATTAACATAAAGTTTGGAGACTATTTCCTCTCCCCCGAGGCTTGAAAAAGCCGCGTGTTGAGTTTCATGGATGTCCCTGAACGCAGCGCGGAGGGAGGGAGGGTCTTGAGTGTCGGTTGTTCGGCTGCTTCACTTCACTCCAGCGGCTTCACGGAAAAGGGCGACGACCGGAGGCAAACACGGAGGACTTCGGCAACTAAAAGCACACTCTTTCGAGAGAGGTACGGCTTTAGACGCTCTTTATCAGATTACTTTAACCGACCGTCTGTTCACGGAGTCGGGAGTTTGAAGGAGTGTTTGAACCGGAGGCTCTGGGCGGACTCGGACGGTAAAGCCGAGCTCGCTCGCGGCGGCAGCTGCTCCGGGAGCTGAAACCTGTTACTTTAGTCGAAGTTTGTCGATGTGTATTCTCATTTTTAGTTCGTAGAAGTATTTGAGAAAAGATGGTTTGAAAACTTGTGAACTCGCCTGTTTCACGAACCCTACTTTATACGGTAGAAGATGTGGCTTTTAAACGGCATTCCTGCCACAACATCCAAACATTGTAAAATACGGCTTGATTTTTATTACACAGACTTCAACTCTGTTTGTCACTCTTAATCTGAACTTTGTCTTCTCTCTTTGCCTAAATGTGTTTTCAGCTCGACTTTGGTACTATCGTGTGTCCTGAGAGGAAATAATGGAAAACCAGAAATATATGTACCATTTGAAAACCCTCCACCTTACTGGGTTTTTTTATGGAATAATTCATGTTGAGGGGCAGAAGTTGGTCCCCCTCTGTGGGCCTAAATAACATAAAACATTAGTCTGTCCCGAGGAAATTCCTTTCTCCGAGTCACCACACCCTTGTTGTGCTGCTCGGCTCCTGTAGAGCAGAAACCTCCCATCTCACACAGACTTGTTCCCTCAGACTGCAAAACAGAAAGTACACGGCCGGTGTTTGGCTGATGTGAAGTGGAGGTGGGGGAAACTGGCCTGTTTCACACGGACAGCCCACACTGTGTGTGTGTGGATCGGGATGTTGCATTGCAGGCATTTAAAAGGACAAAATGCATCACACATCCTGCTGGTTTTGTCTTCCCCGTGGACTGACTGAGAGGAAATGTGTTAATAAAAGTATGATGTGATTGTGGATGAATAGATGGGTGTGGCGGTGTTACTGTGACACACACATGATAGAAACTCTTTAAGCTGCATGAACACGAGGGCTGTGAGAAAGTTATAGTCAACACAAAAGAGTTTTAATGTGTCTACGTGGAAAAAGACCTGAAGTCACATTTTGGTGCCATTAATCTGGCAACGACCTGGGATTGGGAAGTTGTAGGGATCGAAATTGTGGCGGAGTGTGGTTGCACGTAGTGGGGATGGGGGGAGGCATCACGGTCACCAGAGGTTATCTCAGTGGTCTCCACCAGTGATTCTAGACGTCTGCTTTCTGATGGACGATTTACCAGAACAACCCTCAACAGGAGCCTTCAAAGTAAAATGAATAGGTGTGCCGCCTTTCTGATCTCTGACACACATGAAGTTGGAAACCACAGAAGTGTTTTGAGTTTACAGAGATACAGCAGAAAAGCTGAAAACGATGCGTGTAGGGTCCACAAGTGGTTGTTGCTTAATTTTGTAATGAAACAGCAGAGAACATTTTATAAAGATCAACAAAAGGAATACACAGGCTTTCATATGGAGAGACGACCAAGTTGGGTTACTATTATGGCGACTTTCAAAAACCACCAAGTCCCAAGAGAATGTGGACTAGGAGTCATGCTGCTCTGGTGTCCGCCATTGTTGGTATTGTCCATCTACTCGTACATATACGAAAGAGCTACTTATTAATATTGCCGTTGTGTGTGTGTATACACAGAAGCAGCATTTCAGAAATGTTGCATTTTGCCCCATTTACAGAGTCGGAGCATTTTCAAAAAAAGTTTCACCTTTTCAAAAAGTGTCATTTTTAGTGGCTCTGGGCAACATTCTCATGGAAACGGACTCTCAAACCACAAGAGAAGTTTTTTCTGTTTTCACTTGAAAATGTTGTCGTATGAAAGGGGCCGTAAAGGCAGGAGCTCTCACAATAAAATGCACAGTAAAAATCTTCATTATGGTACTTCTGTGCATAATTAATTTCTACAACCTCGGAGCACACAGTGCCTCTGGGCCTCTCTGCCCCCCGATCATAAACTGACTTGAGTAAATGAACGCTCAACAATTTTAACCAGGACCGTGTCACTTTTGTGTGTCTCAGAGCTTTTTGTTTCTATAGTTTTTGTTTTTTTGTGCTTTTATGATTCTGTAATATTGTTGTGATGTGTTATTGAAGTGAAATACATCCAATTCTATTACTCTAGCATAGAATAATTCCACTTATATTCAGCTTTGATGGTGTGAATTAACTAGATTTAATAGTAACGGTTATGATCAGAAGAATTCCAGAAGAGGTGATTCACACTACATCCTGTGTAATTATTGCTTAAATCTGTTCATTATAAAGTTTTTTTTTTTGTTTTTTTTTTAATGTTGGAGACGTCGTTTCTGCTGTTGTCCTCGCTAGCATGGCCAGCAGTGATGTAATCCTGAGCTGCTCTGTGGGAAGTGGGATTTATTAGGGTTGTGAAAGTAATGGAATTAGAAGTATTATTTGCAGACGTAAGCACTCTGTTTACATGCAAGAAAAAAAAAAAAAGATGTTATGGAGTTAAAACATTTACATTGAATTTATTGAAGTGGGACATACAGTCCCAACACAATATCCTGGTATTAGAGGGTATTTTGATGATAAAGATGTGAAAAATATTAAATATATTCTACCAATAACAGTCCACACCCTTAACATTTCAATAATAATTTGATTAGTTCTGCAGTTTTGTTTCTATTAGTGGGAAAGGGCAAAAGTTTCGAAAACGGTACATATTTTTTTTTTAAGATTGATCTAGAATTTGTGTGGACCCCTAAGTTTTCCAAAATGTTCTGTTAAAACTTTACAAGGCCCTGAAAGGTGATTTCATTTCTGTGAAGTGTCATTCGTCTATCAAACATTAGATCTTATGTATTCTGTAGAAAGTCCATTCAAATGATTACTTAATTTTCGGTGTGAAAAAAAATTCTCCCTAGCTGAGATTGTTGTTGTTGTTGATTTGGGTCGGTTTGTGTTTTACTGCATTACAAATGGATTAAAGTTGTGTTGATATTACTGCAAGCAATGCTAACATAGTAGATATATGTTTCTTACTGAATACTTGTGAATAAAGACTCTTTAATCGCTGCAAAATCTGCAGACAGAATGTTAAGAATTGTAAAAAAAAAAAATAAATAAATAACCAGTGAGATTGATGTAAGCCACATGATGCTTCAACAGAGGATTTATTTTTATAAATTCTTTGATTAAGATCATTTTATTCTTGATGCAATGTTCAGTCCGTAAAATGCCCATCACACAAACTCACTGTATAGATAGCCTACTATTTGTGCTGTGAACTAGATGTTTGCATATTCTTCCAGTGCGAAGTTTGCAGTTTTTTCCTCCAGGAGCTAAGTAGCGGTAACCCAATAAGACCGGATGGTTTGTTGATGGATAACAATAAGCATCTCCATCCTGGCGTGCTGTAATTCTCGTCTTCTGGCTGCGTTCCGGTCAGACTGACCATTGAGCAGCTCAGCACGTCGGTGCGAAAGCCCCCACGAAAGACCAAAAATAGATCAAAAGTAGCATGTTCGCTTTCTAGCCAGAGGCCAACGCACCCCGGTGCTGCACCTCGTTTTGTTCCTTTTGGTCGGTGACTGACCTTCTGTGAGCGGTTTAGTTCGTTGGAATGGCTGCGCGGAATTGAGAAGAGCCGAGTGGTGACGTTTCTGACCGTCCAGGGTCGTAGTTATAGAGTTCTAGTCGTAGTCATACAGCCGTGCTCATTGTCGTAGAAAGCTTATCGAGGTGTTCTCACGCAATTCTCCAGTATCCTGTCTCAGATGAATCCTGGCAACTTCCCATCAGTCTCAATCTCCAAGAGGCTGGATGTCCTTCTGACAACTGATGTCTGAAACCCCCCCCCGTTATTGTTTTACATATTTTTACATTGGAGTATTTTTACTTTAAGCTGTAAACAATTTCAGTTCATGTCGCCGCTTGATGACTGAAAAGCCTGTCCACGGGGGAAACTGTTTTTGTCAGCTGTACGTTTTATCGTACACATCCTGTGGGTAAAAAATATCTCTGTGAGAGTTTCCTGTTTGGATCTTGGAGCTTGCAGAATAAGAAAGCCTTAAAAGGATTTTTGGAACTTTTCGACTGGGGATTGACCCCAATAGATGGTTAGATTTTAATTTTAGTACTCTATAATGTTTCTTTCTCACTGCCTTTTGTTTAAAATGACACAGTTAACTGAAGTAGTTTGAGTTTTACTTATCTTCATTTTAAAGAATGGTAAATGGATTTTTTTGAATTTCAGCATTTTAGTTAATTATAAACCTGGTCCGTTTCTGCATTCTACTTCCTGTAGCTCTAGATGACGCCATTGTTTTTCAGACCCATTGAACAATTCATGACATTGTGAAAGTCTGAATACCCTGTGGAATAAGGCCAAAGCTTTAAAGGAAGTGGACACAAGAGTTGCATGTGTTTTATTTTTGTCAAAGAAGTCGTATTAAGATTATAGACAAAGAAAGTTCTTCTGAGGCTGAATTGGTAGCAAGTTCAGGTCGACTCAGTATTTTTAGTCAGTAAATATGTAATATGTTCCTGATTTTGCACATTATGCCCCTCTGTTTTGGGATGTTAATGTTGCTTTAGCCGTCAATAACTGTGTTGGGGTGTCATTATATGCTATACGTACTGTTGTAACATGTAAATGAATGTCGCAAGATTTTAGTTTTCAATACAGAATACGGTTAGCTGCTGAAATCTTCCACATAAAAGAAAGCGTGTTGGAGGCGGTGACTCCGTCGAGGCATCCTACACGTGTAGCAGCTTTCATTTGTGCTGCGTGTGTGAATCTGAACGGAGGGATGCAGCACCCTAAGGATACGCAACATTAGCTCCCTGATGGTGACATCACACTGCAACACAAGTGGAGGGAGAGAGAGAGAGGGGGGGGCGAGCGAGCACAAGGGAAGGGAAAGGATGAGGTGAGGACAGATTGAGAGCAAGAGCCAGGCGGTGGAAGGCGACATGAGGAAAAAAGCAAAAGGAGCAGGATGCAATCAAAGCAGCTGCCGGTGGCGGCGCGGCGTGTTGGTGCATGCGAACGCTTCATAACCACGTAGTAGCTTCAGTCTGCAACAGACTGAGGGAGGGGGGAAAGCAAGAAGTACGTTTTTGAACTAAATCCCTGTTTGCTGTGTTCCCATGTCAAGCCGTGACTAATTCATCCATTTATTAATTTCACACTCGTAGAATATTAATCAAAGCCCGACTTGTTACCCTTGAATAGTTCTAAGTTTCTCAACATCCGCTGCCGGCTCCGGGTCTCTCGTGTTCCAGTTTTGTCCGCCACGCCTCTTCTTTTTTTTTTTTTTCTCTCCATCCGTCCGACTTTGCTGCTTTTTGCCGCATCTTGTCGGCTCGGTGTGGATGAAAGGAGAATTCTGGGTGATATTTCTCTCTCTCGTCCTCTCTCCTGGGCTGAGCTGTGTGCACTGTGATAAATTGGGCCGGGGGAGTCTCAGTGGTTCTGTCCTATTTTAGGCTCCAGCTTTGGTCTCTTGACTTTAGCCGCCTCCCTGGCCTGGATCCTGGGCAGCCTCGTTTGAGCCGAGCTTCAACTTCTCTCATTGAACCTCAAGCAAAAAAAAAAAAAAAAAGACAATTTCAAATTAAAGCTCCTCTGTGGTTAACTTCTCTAGTTTGTAAATTAGACATTTGATCTGTACAATGTGCAAAGCAGTCCAGCCACATGTTTATCAGCTAAAATACAAAATCAAAATGTTTATTTTTTTTACTTTATAATTCTGCAGTTTTATTTTCAGTAAACTACTGTTTTTGTGTCATATTCAAAATTATAAAGCAATTTTTACTCACATTGTCCTGCTGCCAGTTAATTTGCTATCGAATCAAATTTCGTTGAACACTTTGGGATTATTTAACTGACCAAATTTCTTCCGATAAAACAGAAGAATTTGTAATTTTGTGGATATTATAAAAGTGACTTCACTATTTTATGTATGTCTATATATTATTTATTATCGTGACGCTTTGAACCAGAAGAAAGACGGACAGGTGGAGGAAGGATGGAGGAGGAATGTTGTCGAACGTAGGCGAGAGATTCCTGGCGACTCGTGTCTTCCCTCAGTTTAACAGTCTGACCCGTCGTTAATCATCCCAGTCAGACGTCTACATTTCAGCTGAGATACTCGAAATATTTAAATCTGTCTCAAAAATGTTTTCTTTCTATTTATCTTTACTTTTGATTACGACAGTAGCAAGAAGAGTTAAGAGAATGTCGCACCGTGGGTTGACGTGTACGGAAAAGATTATAACCTGTGACCAGCATGACAGCACAAAAAAACATGGTTTAAAGAGATAAACGGCAACCTCCCATTTTTGAAAAGTTTCAACTAACGTCTGGATTATGTTTTCGAAATTCAAGTGATTAGTTTTCCCTCCTTTTTCTGTTTTTATTTATTGATCTAAATCAGGGTTTCCTGGCACTGGAACCAATCCTAGTCCACATGTTCTAACTATGAATACTTAATATTGTGACAAGTTTTTTAAAAAAAATTTTTTTTATACCTCAACGGACGAAACCGGCCGTAAAAATACTAGCTTGCCCAACTTGACTTTCATTGTTTTAGTTTACAAATGTGGCCGTCCTGAGCAGAGCGACTCGTGAGGTGGCCGATTGATTCCGGTGCTTGGAGGATGACGTCACTGATACGGTATCGGGCACAGTGTATCATTATCGGCACATAGTTAAAAGTTTGACTCGTTTATTTCAGTCGTAACAAACACTCTAAATGTAGTTTGAGGTGGATTAGCAAATGAGATTTAATTGCAAACAATTTGTTCTCTGTGGAACCGGTCGGGCCGCAAAGTACAAGGCGTGAATAATGTGCCTGTTGAGCCAAGTCTGGTTCATGCTCGAAGGCAAGAAGGATGTTTTTAAATTAGTTTTTATCTTACTGTAGATCTCCTCGCTCAAAGAAGCCAGTATTCCTTTACTAACGAGAGCTGGCTAATGTGTTACCACCGCAGCTGTGATTGGACCTGGGAGGAGCCGGGGAAAGCGGCGTCTGTGAGCGAGAACTTTGTCCTCCGCCAGTCCACACAAACGTTATGCAAGATAGAAGCACCACTCATCCCGAGACACGTGCAAAACTGCAGCGTGATGCGGTTTCATGACCCGTCGATGTTTTGAGTGCACGTGCGTTCAGATTTGACGTGGTGAAACCTGCATGGATATGATCTTTCAGTTGTAGATTTGCCGTTTCACTCCGGTTGTGTCGTTGCTTCAGTGGTGCTTCTATCAGGGCTTTCAATGCCACACACAGCCATCGGCATTTAAATTATTTACGAGTGTATTACAGTGTTGTTATATTTCCTTAAATTTATGTTTCCCATGCGTTGATAGAGCACTACTTCCCACAGCATAAAATCCAGGGCACACTTAATTATTGATTGTTGAATAAATCACAATAGGGAGTGTTGTAATACAAAGGAAATGCTGCACAATTATTGTCTTCAGCGTTTATTGGCCTCTCTAACGTTTAGCTACGTCATGCTCACTCCCTCTCAAATCCAATTGTCAGTGCAGATTCAGCAAAAAAAAAAAAAAAAAAAAACACACTGAATATTTTAGAATTGTCAGCTTTTTAGATGTAGTGTATGTAAAGATTAAGTGATGAGCATTAGGTGGCCGTATTCTGGTTGCGCTGTAGATTTTTATCTTCAGTCCACAAAGTCTTAAAGGAAGCCAAAAGTCACTAGTAGAAATACATATATACTAGACGGCCCTGCAGGAAACGATAGAAATAATTTTGACGATATTCAACTCAAATGCTACGGGAAGCACTCCACGTGTGCAAGCTGCGTGACCGAACTGTAGCACATCGGTGTGAGAACAAATAAGAGTTGAGAGCTGTCTGGTGTGGGGATAAAGATCTAGAGGGACTGGTTGTGTCGGTCGGCTCCTTTTGCAAACAAAGATTATTTGAACTGACCCCCAGAGGAGACACTGAAGGAATGAGGGGGGGGGGGGCATATCTGAGTGACAAGAGGGAGAACCACTGGACTTTCCCAGCTGCTGTCCTTTCTGTCTTAGCAGGAAGTGAACAAAGAGCCGTGACAGGAAAAATCCACAAAAGATGGTGAACACCGGCAGCGTTCGACCTCACAGATTTCTTTCTCTTGGAGGCTTTTTCTGCAAAGTGGGCCTTTTTTTAAAATAAAAAAATTAGGTAACAGTAAAGCTCTTTTGTTTCATTTCTCATCAATAAGTATAAAGCTCCTTTCAAAGACTTTTCTGCATTTCGTGTGGGATTATTACACGACTCAATGTTTCCCTCAAGATCCTTTGAGACTGACGGCTGGACCCGAGGAGTCCGACTTCTTTGCTGAGCAAGTTCTTCCTCTGAGAAATGGCTCTTCTATATAAACTTCAAATATCAGTCGTTGAAGCCATTAAAATAGTCTTTATTCTAATTTTTAGTACTAAACTAGTAAACATTGTATATTTATAAGACTGTCAGAATTTCATTCTTTATGAGCTTCTGTTTGCAGCAGAACACACCGAGTGATCAATTCTGTACTTTAGGGAAGAAGTCCTTGGAGTCAGTCGTCCATCCTTGTCCAGGAACACCGCGCACATACGCACATCACAACGCTAAGTGAAGGAGCCATTATCCCCATTAAGCACCACGTGCTGCCACAGCCACGGTGGGAAGCCTGCTGTGAGAGCCATTATCATCAACAAGCTGTGTTATTTTATCACAACACCAAATCTGCACGACAAGCCCTCATTTTCGGAGCCTTTCTGGATCCGCCGCCGTCGTCATGCGCGCGTGGGGTATCTTCCCTCTGGCAGTGACAGTATGATATATGGAGTAGCAGCAGCCTGCTATCGCAGAAAACAGGTGGCTCCCTCTCGAGACAAAGTGACAACACGCTGGCCTGATTTAATGTGCAAGAGGACGCGCAAACTGAACAATTGTCTTTTTCTTCTGCTGCTGGAAATGGAGGCTGTTGTCGCACTGATTGACGGGGGAGCTACTGAAGCTGGGACAAGATGAGCGTGTAAACAAAAAGCAGTGGGGATATTATTTTGGTTTGTGTTTTCCATTCTTGCATGTACAGAGGGACCTTCAGGCTTTTTGCGTCGACACCCCCAGAACTGATTTGTTTAGTTTAAAAGTAATATATGTCACATGTTGAAGTCCCAACTCCTTAAACCAACAGTGACTGCTT
Source organism: Parablennius parvicornis (assembly GCA_900302745.1). Classification (NCBI taxonomy): domain Eukaryota; kingdom Metazoa; phylum Chordata; class Actinopteri; order Blenniiformes; family Blenniidae; genus Parablennius; species Parablennius parvicornis. The sequence goes on along the minus strand of OMNM01065599.1, from coordinate 8,732 downwards.
TCTAGGAATTTTGGAATTCTTGGAATGAAATGCACGAAGCTTAAGACTTAAAAGTAAATTCCATTTATACAGATGGTATTTTAAGTCAAACTAGTTTATAGTCTCCATATTAAGATGTTTTTAAGCCCAAATTCAAAGCCTATCTTCTTTCGAATCAAGTACATTTAAAAAAAAAAAAAGGTTTACAACAATCAACGCTGACAGAGGCTTGCCCTTTCCCTGAACTCTTCCTGTGTAAACACAACTGCCGCTGCTTTGAACAAGAAAAACAGGCAACTATCCCGGATGTTTTAGCCACTTGCTGGAAAGATTTAGTTGGAGAAACTTTAGTCGGAGCAGTTTCTATTTTAGCTTGTGTGGACTACAACACAAATGCACTAACAGTTGAGGTCACAATGTTTTTTTGTTTTTTTTAAAGAAGTAACTTTCCCTGTTTGCCGTCAATTCAGTTCCTTGGTAGCCACACATTTGACGTGCTCCAGTGAAATCTCATTTCTGATGTCACTCCATCACCAAAGACAACAAGCTGGAACACTCACAATCTCCAGTACTGCTGAGGAGAACTGCAAACGCTCTGTGGGCTGTTCACTCTTCCTGCGCCCTTCATCTGCTCTACTTTGCACACTGTGTGTGTGTGCAGACGTTTGGACCGTCCTATCGGTCCAGGTACTCTTGAGATCTGTGGAAGCTGGTGCCGCTGGCAGCCAGCCAGTACGTTGCCTCATCTCTGACTGCCTCCTCTCCATTATTGTCAGCCTGTGGGAGATAGCTATTGATCTGTGTGCCCTTGTGTGTGTGTGGCTAACACAGGCACACACACCCCCGTTTCAGGGATACAAGCAAAGACAAGAGGGGAGAAATGTGAGCACTATGGTGGTGTCAGACAAAGCCGGTAACGACTGTAAATCACTGGACCACAGGGATGCTGGAGTGACACATTAAAGTTCATTATTCAACTGATAGTTTGACAGAATTCGTGTGTGTGTGTGTGAGAATCGCTGCGTTTCTCCTCCTGGTCCCTTCCCTCTCGTTGTTTTCCAGAGTGGCTCTGAGCCTTCAGCCCCGGAAAGGGAAGAGGGTGCGGCTCCAAAACAGACCTCCATCATCTTTTTTTTTTTTCCCTTCTTCTTCCTCCTTGCTTCTCTCTCATTCCGTTTATGGTTTCATTCTTTGGTTTGCGGCCTCTGTTTTACAAAGCGTCTCTGTTTGGATTTAGATGGCTGCTATCAGGAAGAAGCTGGTGATAGTTGGAGATGGAGCGTGTGGGAAGACCTGTCTGCTCATCGTCTTCAGTAAGGACCAGTTCCCGGAGGTCTACGTCCCCACCGTGTTCGAGAACTACATCGCTGACATTGAAGTGGATGGCAAACAGGTGATTTCTGTTCAAGTAGTTAATGATGGAAATGTGAAAGAATACACTTTGTTGTATGAGGAACGAAGTCTGCGCAACGTTTGGCAGATGGTAATGTGAATACATGCAGGTATGAACTTTACCTGAATAGATATTGTCCTGAAGCTGTGTTTGCTGAAACAGGAGTTTTAATGCATCTGTTTACTCAAACATTTCCACACATCTTGTACTACTCCAAATACCAAAGTCCATGCAGTGATGATTCGATGTAGTAATTAGGATGGTTCATGTGACCAAGTTGCCCAGGTTCCCTGTTTAAAAAGTAACAATCAAGACGGACAGGAACCGCTCTGCGTTGTAAGCAAATCCTGGTCCATCATTGTTCTAAAGTCTCAGACCTCCAGCCAACAACAGGAAGTGGTCCAGTGCCACCTTCCTGAGTCAGCCTGGATCATGACTCATGTTCCTGTTCCTGTTTCCTGTGCTGCACAGTCTGGGATCAGCTGCTCCAACATTTGCCTTCATCATACAATATATATATATATATGACAATAGCTATAATCCATATTTATCAGCTGTAGGAGATGGATAATTTACAAAAAAAACTTGATGGTATAAATATTTCATTGCATTTCAGTTCCTGTTGAGACTGTAGCTCAGTACTCTTTAGTTACTCAGTTGAGATGGCCGAACATGAGACTCCTGAGAGACCCCTAGTGGTGAAATAATCCAAAAGAGGGCAGAAGATGTTGTTGAGCTCATGTCCTGTGGAAAGTAGTCAAGTGGTGTGTGTGTGTGTGTGTGTGTATACAGATGTGCTCTTCAGTTGATCTCTTGGGGATAAATTAGACGACTTGTTTCTGATTCTCTAAAGTGTTCCAGCTGTTTAACTTAGATCTGCAGAATAAAGTGGGTCAAGATTTTACTCAAAGAGAAAATGAAACTTTTATGGAACAAACAAGTCTAGATATATTTTTTTTTTGTGATGACACCCCCAGGCTGCAGTGTAGTAAACACATTAAGAAGATCTTCTAAGCTGGAGCGAAGGATCTTTGCTGGGCGTTAGTTGTATTCAGAGCAGGTCGGACACTCTGGGGCCAATAACGGTTTGATTAACAGCTGAAAGCCGGTGGGAGCTCCCGCCGCCTCTGGGGTCTGCATTCATGAAGGAATAGTTCAGCTTAACTTCTCTCTCTCTCTCTCCTTTCCAGTTAATTCCTTCTTGTAGTGTTGTAGATATTCAGTTTTCATATTTCCCGTCTCGTCGGTGAATCGAAGCTCTCTCCTAACGACATCACCTGCTTGTCACCCTCTCAGGTGGAGTTGGCGTTGTGGGACACAGCCGGACAGGAAGACTACGACAGGCTGCGGCCGCTGTCCTACCCCGACACAGACGTGATCCTCATGTGCTTCTCCATAGACAGCCCAGACAGTTTAGGTGAGGTT
>OMNM01065596.1:19296-29408 GCA_900302745.1 Parablennius parvicornis | reverse complement strand
CATCTCTATCAAAACTGCAACTAGATTTTTAAGAGATTTATGAAATTAAATGGCATGTAATCCCAATTTTGTCACATGAGAACAAAGCTACATTGACATGGTGACATCTAAAAAGCTGTATGTGTTGAACACATCCGTTCCTTCCTCCATGGGGGACAAGGTTTCCTGTCTTCACATATATAAAAACTGAACTATCTAAAGCAGATACTTCATATTTTTAATATTCACATGTTTTTATGCTGTTTTAAAGTATGGCTCCACCGCTTAAGGTGCCAGCAATTCTAAAGCCATATTAATGGTTCGCATGTAGTTGCAGATTGTGGAAATACATGGAGAGTTGTGTGCATAACTTAATGTTAATTTTATGTTATGTGTATCCAGTTAGATTTGTGTATGTGTGATAAGATTTTTTTCTGCTTCAATTACATGAAGTAGCAGTAAACATTCAATGTGTGCATGTGAATGTTTACTAACTATTTTGAGGACAATTATGTTACTGTATCTGTACTAAGATTTGTATGTCACCACACAGATTTGTACACATTTAATAAATATACACATAAAAAGATATACACACAAATCAAGCTGGATAAACCTAAAATGATTTACAAAATGTTTTTTTTTTTAGATTGTTTTTTTTTTCTTTTTGACATTTTCATATTTAGAATACAACACATCCTGAAGAAAAAAATTATTATCAATAGGAGATTGAGCCTAGTTAGAGCACAAAGGCACTAACAGATGTAACGCACATATAAATCTCCACAGGTGAGAAAGGAATCATTGACATATTGTTGTTTCAGACCAGGTTAGGTTTTTTTTTTTCACATCTTAGTACCAGTCACCTATCAAAACAAAATTCAAATCCACACAGGGACTCATTCATTTAAATGTTGTTTTGCAGAATTTGTGCCAACATTGAAAAGTCTCCTTGGAAATCCTGTGTATGTTATCTACTTGTGTGTGACCATCATCCAGTTCAACTCCCTCATCGGTATGGTCACCTACAAACCCAAATACATTGAGCAGCACTACGGCCAGTCAGCTTCCAAAGCCAATTTCCTTATGGGTGAGTAAAGTTACTATTTACATGATTTGGAGGATTTCTATGTGAAGAGTTGACCCCAGGTATAGAACCGCTATTGGCTGCTGGCAGGTAAGCATTAAAGGGTTCAAAGTGATGTGAGCAGGGTGGTGGTCATCATAAGTGTTTCATGAGCCAGCATTTGATGAATTTTTTATACTCGAGCTGCCATTTCTCTCTCAAGTAAATGTTGCAGTTTCAAGATGACAAGCAGGCTTCCCGCCATCCTTCCGTAACAACAAGCATTGATTAACATGCACAGATTTAATGAGACCAATTAAAAGGTCAACCAGAAAGCAAGTGAAGACTTTTCATCATGTCATTCTTTGTATTGAAAGGATGAGGAGAGAAATGGAGGAAGAGGAATGTCTTCCATGTCTTCTCTGTCATCTTCCTCTTTTACAACATAATTTCACTGGACTTTAGGTGAAATATAAATGAGGGCACTTTGATGTTGGAGAGTGTTCAGGCTTTGATCCCTTTCTGCGGGTGCTGTATCGTGACTAAGATGTTTCCTAATTCGTTCAGCCCTTCAGGAATGAGATATATTCTGTGGTTTAGGCATAATCAACATCCCAGCTGTGGCCTTCGGGATGTTCTCTGGAGGGGTGGTGATGAAGAAGTACAAACTTGGTATCATGGAAGCAGCTAAATTTGCCTTTGGGACCTCCCTGCTTGGGTATTTCCTGTCACTCCTGTTTTTTGTTTTGGGCTGTGAGAACTCCAAGGTGGCCGGCATCACTGTCTCATACACAGGGTAGGTCACACACATTTTCTTGTAGTCAGTCATTTAGATTAGTTGAAAATCTGAACTTGAATATAACTGCTAACACACAGCCTTAGCACTGCATTGTCACATTCCTTGTAGATTAATAGCTGCTTCTCATTTGATCAGTATTTTATATGCACTATTAAAAATAATTTTTTTTTTTTTTTCTTAATGTTGTCACATGCAGAGTGGGTGGCCCGTCTTATCAGGAAGGATCTCTCTTCTCTGACTGTAACTCTGGTTGCTTGTGCTCGAGGAGAGAGTGGGACCCTGTGTGCGGAGAGAACGGGATCACCTACGTGTCCCCCTGCTTAGCTGGATGTACCTTTTCCACGGGCTCTGGCAGGAACACGGTCAGAGAATGCTGCCTTCATGACACATGTTTCTGTGTGACCTGTGTTAATAGAATATGAGTTATCTATGCCGGTAGTTTGTAAAGTGTGGGGTGGGCCACACCTGGGGGAAAGAGCATTTCATAATCAGTATTGTAATACTGTTCCATAACGTACAATTTTAGCCATTCTGAATGCAATAAGTAGTCAATATTCCAATTGAACAGTAAACAGTTTTTTACAATCATGATTGAGAGAGTGTTGCAGATTATATCCTCTCATTCAATTAGTAAGGCGACTATTCCATCCACTGTTTCTCACAAGTGAACTGCATAAAACTTGCTACAAAAGCTTTTACTTCCCGAGAAATGCAGCCCTATATATGTATTATCGGCTGCAGTCATTGAAGGATATTGAAATAACTTTTTAACGCTTCTTTAATCATAAATTAGGTTATTACATTAATGGTAAAATATTATTAAGATGGCTCAAATATCTTATTGCACTGTTGTCAAGTTATGTTATTATATTGAAAAAGGCCTAAAGTATTACTTTAATGGCAGATATTACATTTTTGGCCAATATTACATTTGTCAGTACTTACTGCATACCAAAGGGTTTCATGGGGGCTCCCAAACAAAGAAAAACATAAAGGTCCAGGGGTCTTGTTGATTTTATGAAGAATTTGTAATTTAGGTATTATTACTTTAAGATACTCTTTTAAAAAATACACTTTCAGAACTGTTTTAAGTAAAAAAGGGTGAAATAATAAGTATAACAATATGTTTGAATACATATGGTACCAAACAGCTGAAAACCATAATATCTCACAAAAGAACATGAGGATGTCCCACATTTAACCAACAGTTACTACTTGTTGTAAGACAAAGCATGTGTGGAGTGCGAGCTCGGGGTAAACAATGCAGTTAAGTCCCTGCTCGAGAGCTTATCCTCCCACAGTCTGAAAACCCTTGATCTACATCATGCGAGTGTTGTTGTCACTTGACAGCAGCATGTGACATTTTACCTGTATTTGCATGGATGTTTGCATGCAGGACAAGCGTCTTTTTCATACATCACGTCTTCTTCTGTCAGGTGTTTGACAGTTGCAGGTGTGTAGCAGTGGCTAATACCCAGCCAGGCAATCTGACGGCCACTCTGGGACAGTGTCCTCGCAGGGACAGCTGCGATAAAGTCTTTCCCTACTTCCTGGCTCTGTCAGTCCTCAGTTCCTTCATCATCTCTCTTGGGGGAACGCCTGGCTTCATGCTACTTGTGAGGTTTGTCAACACTCCTGCTGAGGGATACGGCAATGGCGGAGAAGCTCATCATTGCTGATACTCAATAATCAAATTTGCTAAAAAAAATTTAGGGACAAAAGAAACATTGTTCTATTGTGGCTTATAGTGGGAAAAATTTATTTCATCATCATTCTTTAAGTGTTGGTTGTTTGAAAAGCTGGCTCTTGTTTAACACCCGTGTCTATAGGTGCATTAAGCCGGAGCTGAAATCCCTCGCTCTTGGAATCCACACGCTGGCCACACGTACTCTCGGTGAGAAATTCCTCTGGTATTCTGCACTATACTGTCTACTTCCTTTAAATGAAGAGAAAATCCTCAAAGTAGATTGTAGGGAGCGGAGGAGCGGAGTTCCTAGAATAGTGTTTGTGAGCACATGGAGCCCATCATCAAATATTTATGAATATTTTCAAAATCTCAAGAGGATTTTTCAAAACTACAAATTGCAAATGTATAATCTGGTGAATGTGTTTGAGTTTAGGTCAAAGTGTATTGAATGTTTTGTCATTTTGCCATAACTAAAAGGTTGTTTTCTTGAAGCAACATTAAAGTAACGGTTGTATTTCTATTGTACTGCAGCAGGGATCCCTGCACCCATTTACTTTGGAGCCATTATTGACACCACCTGCCTGAAATGGGGATACAAGACGTGTGGAGGAAGAGGAGCCTGCAGGATATATAACACCTCCTCCTATAGGTAATGTCACAACTTTGTAAGAAAAATATCTAAATTGACCTTGACATAACTTCAGAGAGTTACAGTTTTAACCCATAAGTGAAGTTTAAGAGCAGTTTGTCTCTTCTTTCTTGCAGGATAGTGTATCTGGGCTTGACTCTGGGCTTGAGGACAGTCTCTTTCTTCTTTTGTATTTTGGGATTCTCTGTGCTCAAAAGACATATTAAGATGGAGGAGAAAAATGCTTTGACCAATGGAAACGCCGAGTTGGAGTTGCTGAGGAAGGAGGAGAACAGCTCCATACACTGTGAGCAGTTTATACTGGCCATGGACTGCAACCATGACAGAGAGACACGATTGTGAGCCTCCAGCAACCTCATGTGTACTGAGGGTCACAGGCGGTGGACACTTTTCATAGCACACAGAGTATATATTTGTACATGCTTTGTGTAGACATACAATATCTGAACAAGGCCATTTTTTAATGGAAAGAATACCTTTTCTGGGTCGTAAACGTGTTTGTGTTTTTCATCAACAGAAAACTTTTGTAGAAAAAAGAAAGAATGTAACTGTACTGTATTTCTTGTTGCACTTGCTTTTTAAGATTAAATCTGATAAAAATCTACATTTTCCTTTCACATAAGGTGTTTGAAAGATGTTGCTCTATTGATAGTGTTTGGTTTTCTTTGTTCGACAGGTAAGAAAACACAGTTACATGAGAGGAGAGAGTGGTTCGACCTTTCAATTAAATCAAAAGTAGGAGACAGTGCTTCTGGTCCTGATTTAATGGAGCACATCGTTTAATTTCCAGCCAGCAGTGTGCCTCTATGAAACTCATTGCACTTCAGTTTCAATACGCAACTTTCTGTTGTTCAGTTGTTCCTTCATGACTTCGCAAAAATATAAAAAATAAAATCCCCCAACAACTTATTTATCATGACAATAATAAACACATTTATTTAACATGGTCATGCATTTTTTGCAAACCAGTCAAGTAATCAATATATATTACAAATACAAGATTTCAAAATTCCATTTGCAGAATAGATGTGGGAGAGACATTTAAGACATTTATTAAAGGTCAAAATTAAAGAGCATTTTCTTTCATTCAGGAGTGTCAAACGATGGTGCATCTGTTCCAGCCTATGGGATAATGAAGACATCAAGTTAGATTATTTAATAAAGATCACTGCTGTTATCGCACTGTATTAGTCACATTATGAGAAAGATGTAAGGTTCATTTATGCTCATCGTTAAAAATTATTTCTGTTTGTATTCTTCATTCGTATCATCTGTATTGCTGTCCTCCTGGAAGCTTACAGATACTAACAAAAGGTGCCTGTTTGATGTTCGTCAGGACACACTTTGAAAAAGAGATTCTTAATCTCATTGTGGTTCTCCTGTTTAAATAAAGGCAAATTTAAAAAAGAATAAAATAAAAATAATAAAAGAAGTAGTACCACTGGTAACAGTAGGGGCAGTGTGGAGACAGGAACAAATAAAGGGCAGATGCCTTTGAATTAGTGTCAGTATGATGCTTTGAGGTGTTTATTGACCTCGTGGAGCACTGCTGCCACCGATTGTGCCTCTTTCTCTAGTCTATATCAACAGTAGTACTACCCTGAGCCAAAATAATTTCCAATACTTTTCGTACATTCCAACACAGTGGACTCGTAGAAGGATAAAGACATTCACACTAATCAAAGCACATATATATGTTTTTGTAAATGATGAATTCTAACACAGCACTGCAATGGGAGATGAATGGACTTAAAAAAAACATGCATGCCTGCATTGAGGTGGCATTGTGTCATGAATTTTATATACCAGATTGCACTGACTTTTCTTAAATGTTCAGCTTGTCACGTTTTATAAAATTGTAGATTTTTTTTGAAAGTTGGAAAATGTAAATAAAATGTTGATCATTAAAATGTACTCAAAGATTATTACGCTACCATTTCAGTAGTCAAACCCACTCATCTTCAAATATCCCTGATGTGGCCCCTGAAATGAGTCTGACACCCCTGATACACAGTATACGTGCAAGTTTGCAGTCTACCCGGGCCTGTTGTGGTTAGCTCAAGCTACTTCCCACACTTCAAAACAGGCTTGTGTGTGAGTGTCTGTTCACGCTGTGATGGACTGATGACTTGTCCACTTCACCTCCATAGGTTCCACCTCTCTAACCTGAATAAAGCAGCTATAGTAGAAAATCCATTTTAAGTCAACAACAAAAATATCTTGTCATTTGTACCTCTCAAGTGTTAATTATATAAATTCAATGACAAATCTAAATGTGAGCCCCTAGATTGTTCATTTCTAGACTATTATTTTAGAAGCAGAGGCAGAAAGACTATTGACTTTGTATAGTGAAGTACAAATTCTTGAATCTATACTCAGTGAAATAAATACCTTAAAATATACTCAAGTATGTCAAAACATATTTATCTAATTTATCGCTAAAATTCAAATCTTCAATTCACTTTCAAAACACACTTTTTCAGACAAATAAAAAGAAGTATATGGAAATGAGACTATGGCATTTTCTTTTTTTAAGTGAAAAGCAGGAAATAAAACAACTAAAATAATATATGACTTGCAATGCAGATGAAAAGGTTTTAATATCAAATTGGTTAGCAACTTAGGGTTGAAAAGTAGGTTACATGCCAGTCGCATGCAAGTATGAGTCAAACCACATATTGCAAAAATACTAATGAAAGTACATCTATTTATCTTCTACACCACTTTATCCTGTTCAGGCTATCAAGGCACTGGAGCCAGTCTCACATACAGTAACTAGTGAGGGTACATGCAGGACAGCCGTCCACCAAAGACAGACAAACACACTCACTCACTCATACTAATGGTTTAATGTCGGGCCATCAATTAAAATGGACACAGATTTGAACCAACAATCTCCTCGCTATGAGGCAAACCACCACGTATGATTACAGTGATGTGGGTATTTGTAACTTGCATTTCTGGTTATTGCAACCTACAAAATGAAAGATAAAATGTGTGTAAATGATCAGAACACATTTCTTAAGAAAACAAGATGATACAAACACTCTCCCATGTGATGAGCTGCTTTAACGCTCTTCTGTTGTTTAGCGCTGAGCTGTTCCAACAGCAACATGATGGGACTGTATCCATGGAGCGAGGGGGCGCGACTGTAACTACCCCAGTGGTTACTGGTCCTTTTTGTCTTCAGTACTCTGAAGGTTCTGTGGATTGAGAAAAAATTTGCATTAAAAAAAATCCCACCATTTTTTGTGGGTCAGTTATACAATAGATATTGTCTGATTTGTGTCTGTTACCTGGAGTTGATGGTGTTCACTCAGTAGTCTGTCATACTCCTGTGCCAGACCTTTGGCCTGCCTCCTCATGGCTTCTACTTCAGCCTGAGACTTTTTCACAGCTATACAAGCACACAAACAATGCTCACAGTCATTAATTCATACATTACATACCATGAAAACTATAATTCATGACACCACAGTGAGTGTGATAATTACTCACCATCCTCAGCAACCTTTAGTTGACCTGCCAGCTTCTCAGCCTCTAGTTTCATTTGCTGTTTAGTAGCTGACACTAATTTTTCCCCATCCAGAACAGCCTTAACACAAAGGAAGCCCCTTATTTACAGAGCTTAAGGTGCTTGTTTTGACCACATACAAAACTAACATTTAAAAAAACAGGCTCTATGCAAAATACTATGGATTAATGCTTACAGCAGTTTATATGAGGACACGAACCTGCAAATGCTTTGGAAAATGCAAAGTCATGCTGACTTATCAGCTAATATACAATATTTCACAACAAACGGACAAATAGGATCCTTCATTCTGACTTGTTTGAGCAGCAGGTTGTCATCCTGGTGCTGCTTGGCTGCTTTGACTGCACGATCCACTTGCGCCTGAAGACCTCCTCTGTCTTCCAGGGCATCAGCAGCCTGGTTCAGCAAGGTCACGACCCGACGCATGATGCTGTGTTAATGTCACAAAACAGAAAAACACAAAAGACAGATGATACAGGACTTCATGTGTCAGGACAATAAACAAATAAGACACTGATGTTTGACTCATTTTGAGTAAATGTGAAATATAACAGCACTAACAGCCAGAGAAAGAGAGAGAAGCCACATATGTAGAGGTTCCTCTGGGATCTGAACAACTTCATGTGGACGTGGTCGTACACATTCGGGTTGACTTTGGCATCTTGCATGGGCTCCGGGCTCGAGTATTTCTGAACCTCTCGGACAGCATCTGTGGATGGAGAGTGAGGACAGGAACATGATGGAGGCTGGCTGAGAGGGACAGATAACTCAATATTCAGTCTGACACATGAGGGGATGTTTGTCAATGGCAGCTGATCTCTCACCTATGAAGAGAATAATCAGGGCCATGATCATTGCAAAGAAGCACTTGTTCCAATATGGAGATAACCAGCTCCATAGTCTCCACCTGAAAACCGAACGCCATCTAGAAGTGGGTCAGAAGGATAATGTAAGTTAAAGCATATAATGTGCAGCAGCTCTGCTCAGAAAGGACGCGGATGCACTCTGCTGGTGACTTGATTAAACTGTCTGCTTCAGTTCTCTCACTTAAGATCACATTTCTATGCAGAAAATTGATGTGTGTGGAAATCATGTTACCTTTTCGGTGATATGAAGGGTATGCACAAGATGAGGTTCACCACTATCTCTGCATATAGGAAGAGAGCCACAGCTGTCCACTGAAGAGTCATTGTGATTTTATAGGGAACAGTCAGCAACTGAAAAAGCACAAAAGCATAACCTTTAGGCCACAAAGCCAGCCATCCTAGAGTTCAGGGTCATTGTGAATGTGGTTAATCTTGTATCTTACAACATATTGGTGCACAACACAGCAGTGTTATCCTACACAAGGCCCCAGACAAACTTAGTCATAACTTAGTCATACCTATACCGATACCTAGACCTAGACCTAGATCTAGAGCCCTAAATCCAGTTTAGGGTGGCTGGACAGCCTAGACCGATCACAACGACATCACAAAAAACAAAACAAAAACAAAAAAAAAAACAAAACACAATGATACACAACCATACACACTCACTCTCGAGTCACCAATTTAACTTCAATATTAAAGCTGAAATTGTCCTTTTCAGGTTTCTGAACCCGGGAGAGGAAATTGGAGTACCAAGAAAAAATCCATCTACAGAGAACTTGTAAATATACATGAAGGCCCGCTAACCTAAACTGGATACATTATTTTGAGGCAAAAGTTCTAAATGACAACTCAATTCAGAAAAGTGTCCTTATCCTTGTTTTGAATTGCATTCTGAGTGAAATGCATCATGGCAGACTGTGTTGGTCTTATAGTCTGGCCCACCCCTGGCCAGGGCACTCCCCTGTTCAGCTTTAATGAATGAACAAACCTTTCTATTAATAATTAAGAAGACAGCAGTGTCTCTACATTGCCATTTTCACCTCCACTTTTTCAGTTAGAAGAATGCAATATATACTGTGTATTCCTTACGTATAAAATTAACGGACACATGTGAGCCCACATACAGCCCCCTAGCTATTTTTAGCTTTTAAAAATCAAAATCTGCCCTTACTCCTCAGCCATTAAAGTCATGTGGTTCTAAAAGATGTTAGTTAAAATTAGTTAAAACTATCCTACGAACAGCAAATGGTAGTAATATCAATAAAGACGATTAACAAGAACAGAGATGTTGGCTTACCAGACAAAGCTGTGTGAAGGAAAGTTTTGGAAATCCCAGACACACGCATACATGTGAGCTCAAACACGTTCTCGACAGCTGCTGAGAACCGTCAGAGGGTCCACTGTACAGCCCTAAATAAAGCCCTACAGTTTGACCTCAGGAACCCTCCTTTGGGCTTAAAGATCACAACACTGAGTGGAAAACTTGTTATTAGTCCTCACAACGACCCTAGCGTATGTTTTTGTA
>OMNM01065595.1:0-14531 GCA_900302745.1 Parablennius parvicornis | reverse complement strand
CTATTTGGCAGAAAACTGGAGATGTTAGTCTTAATAATGTTTGAATAGTTGAATTTTTTTTTTTTTTTTTTTATAAGTTTAACTGAGGCCAGCAACTGCTGAGACAATTCAAACCAGCCAGTTTTCCCCAAAAGTAACAATGTTTTTATTGGCATTGATATTTGAGATGTTTGCAGGTGATAGAAGAAAGTAATTATCTAAATTTTTGTGCACAGGCTCGACTGCCACTCAAGTGGATGGCACCTGAAGCTATTTTTGATAAGATCTACACAACTCAGAGCGACGTCTGGTCCTTTGGTGTTCTCATGTGGGAGATCTTTTCTCTGGGTAAGTTGCTGACCTCTTGGTTTATGTGCATTTATTTAAATTGTTTATAGACTAAAGCAAAAAAAAAACCAAACAAACAAAAAAACATTATTTTTAAAGAATACAGATTGAAAAGCAAAATTTCAAAGCATTTATATTTAAATGGCCTTAATTCTGATATATGACTTCTGTTTTATGTGTACCTGTTTTGTCTGTTTTGTCGTTTCTCGTAAAATGAAGGTTAAATTGCAATAAATAAAAAATGCACAATTGATAAAAAGTAGAGTAAAAAGGTGGTGGAACTGGTGGAGTGTATCATATTGAAAAGCCTGTCGCTTCCAAATGGCCTGTCGTCAGTGTCACGATTAGAAATATGAATACAATTATTTAAAATGTCTAAATCATCCATTTCCGACTTCTCTTTGCTCAGATCAAAGATATTGCCTTATTATTTATTTTTAAAGACGAATTGCATTGCAGAGATTAACTGTATAGCAACATTTGCGATTGTATTTCAGTTTCATTTGAAGTAACAGTCATGTAGGTAATACTGGATTAAATATGACTCCAGCTGGTAGTTTATATTCCTTGTTACTACTGCAAAGTCTCCCTTCCAGTTACTCACTGCGCTCCATTGTCATATGCATTCAGTCAGAAGATACTCTCGGTTCTTCCTGCTATACTACCTCACCAGATGTACTGGGTAATAACTGTCCTCTTCCACTGTGCAATTGTGCCCTTGAGACAAAGAGCCTGCACTTGTATTGTCAGTCTGAGAAAACGATCTTTTCTGCCACCCGTGCAAAAAACATTAGAGCCTGAGTGAGCCTGCGTGTATTAGTGCAGGCTTGGGGACTTTAAAACGAGAGAACACCACCTTATTTAAGCTATGAGCTTCATTCCTGCTGGCTACATAAACTCACAGTAACCAAGCAGCCAGATCAGTGTAAAAGTGGACCCCTGCCGTGCACAGCGGTCTTTAAGGCAGCATTGTGTGTCCGCCTGTGCACCGTGGCGCTGAGCTCGCGACGCATTTCTAAAGCGGGACTCAGCATGAAATATTGTATGCTCAAACGCCACCATGGGAAGTGGAGAAAACATAAGAGTAGGTGTAAAACAGCATAGGACCCAAGTTGGATGTATTGCCGCACTGTACGTTTGGACTGTGCCGCCTTTGAATCGGCAGCCATTGTGGTTGAACGACCACGGTGTCACTGAATGCACTTTTCAACATAAAGCCAGCTGACGTCACAATGACACTTTGATCTCATTCTCTTTTTTTTTCTCCTTCTCCTCCCACTTGACACATTCACACCACAGTTTCCCCTTCAAAGAAACACTGAAACATCTGGGTAGTGTTAGTTGGGCCTCAGAAAAACATAAATCAGGAGACAAGGATACAAAACGACCACGAAAAATGGCTGAGCAGCGAGATTTGCAACCCGATCGTGTTTGTAGGTCAAACCTGGAGACCATTGTGTTTTTCAAATCGTTGAAAACCACAAAGTGTGTCAGATCTGTTTTGAGGCCTCAGATATTCATTTTATTAGTTTAGTGTTAATTCCACATTAGACACCACTAACAGTGAGGGGAAAACCATAATTAGCATTACATGGACCAGAGATGGGAAACTGGCGATCCGTTGAACACATCACGATACTCTGAGACAATTTCAATATAATTCATTAATTATTGGCTTCTTTGGCAACACTACTGGATACTCAGATCAATAGATAATATGTACATTAACTTATTTATGAGCCTTTTCAAACCTAAAATCATTTAGGATTAATAAAAAAACTGGTTATGTTGCCATAATGCTGTGAGCTGTACAATTGTGACAAAGACTTCTTATACCTTTTTCCTTGAGCGTCTGTAGGAGAACCTATGGTGGCTGAGAATTTTAGAAAAACACAAAAGACCCTTGCTTGTGATCTTGTCTGCGAATTTATGGAGTCTGATGACGATTCAAATCCACATTCCACCAGTCACAGATTTAAGTAGTTGTTGATATTATCTCATCTGTTTAAGTTTTCTTGCGGGGCCATACATTCTTATTTTTCTGTCTGTGGTTATATTTGTGAGTCTGAAATGAGGTTTGTCAGTGCATTCTGAGATTTGCATGTGTCTGCAAAGATTTCCAAATGTTTTGGTCGTCGCCTCCTCCTTTGACAATCCTCTCAGCTTCTCTGTTTTTTGTTTTTACTGCCGTCACCGAGATCTCGTAGGGTTCCATCTGTAACTCACTCTTTTGCTATGCAGCCTTTGTTACATTAAGTGGAGCTGTTTTAGAGTGTCAGAAACACAAAGCAAGTCTAGATTGCAAGTAAGGAAAGTTCTAGTTGTGGATTAATCTCTGTAGCAAAATCCAGCAAGGTGAGACGTTTGGTGAATTTACAGACTGAGCCCTCTAAGTATGCTGACATAAAATGTATTCCACTCATTCTGTGTATGCACAATTCTAAGACACAAATACCAACACACACATGCATTCATGTGTTTTTGCTGCAGTGAGTAAACATTCAAACCAGCACCACGTCATAAAAACAGGAAGGCCACATAGACTGCAGCCATGAACTCCGTCAGCTGGAAATGAAATGTTTTCTCAACACAAATCACAGATTGTGCTTTACTTGTGCACCACTCGGTGGGAGAATCCAATAAATCTGGGAACACATGAATTTGATTCATCATTTTGTGCATGGGAACTCAAGTAAACGAAAATAATACTTAATGACCCATAACATTATATTGAGTACATGCTCCTGTGAGTGTTGTTTCACTAAAACCTCAAAAGAGGTGATGGATGCAAGTTTTCCACACAGGGATGAAGAATGGAGCTCTACAATAAAATTAGATGTAAATGTTTTATTTTTATTTTTAGATTGAATAGAAATAAATTTGGCCCATTTATGATTAAAAAACTGACAACTATGCTTCTATTTTTTGCAATGAGCGAAGTTTTCTTTAACCCCTTCCAAACAAAAGTCATCTATTTTCCATATTATTTTAGTTAATGTGTGTCTCCAGGGCAGGACACCAAACCCCAAGTTGCTCTTAATAGCGGAAGAACTGGTTTAGCAGCATCTCCAGTGAATGTGTCTAAATGGGCGATAAAACATTTATTGAGGTAGCTACAAAAAAAAAAGCTTCAGAAGTGAAAGAACAACTAAGTAATTGTACCTCTTCCCTCCTGTCCCTGCTGCCAGGTGCCTCCCCGTACCCTGGCGTCCAGATTGATGAAGAATTTTGCTGCCGACTAAAAGAAGGGACCAGGATGAGAGCACCGGAGTACTCTTCCTCTGAAATGTGAGTGTTCTTGTGAATTTAACAAAGCGCTTCACGGGTTGGGATGAAGCAGTAAATCTGTGTAAAAAGTCTTGTTTTTGAAGCTGCCGGTTGTTTCATGCTCCTCACAGAAGCTGAGAAACAAAGGCTGAAAGTAGGAGGAGGTATCTTTTTCCTCTTCCAGCAGCAGGTCAGAGAGGCCTGATAAGAATCATGAGTAACGCAGCTCTCTGTGTCGTGGGGGGAAACATTAGCTTCTGATTAGCTCGGCAGCGGCGTGTTTAAAGCTCTGAAACCTTTTGAGACTGACAGCATTACAGATAAAACCATGTGGAGCCTAAGTTTTTTGTTTTTTTTTGCTTTTTCTGAGTAAGACTTGAAAGATTGTGGGAGACATAAATATCTGTGGGAGAACACAGAGTCCTCTCCTTCTGTGTCATTGCTGTCAGTCAGTGACGCGGCCAGTCAAACTTTTCATGTAATAAAACTCGCCTGTCCAATGTGCAAC
This sequence comes from Parablennius parvicornis, assembly GCA_900302745.1. Classification (NCBI taxonomy): domain Eukaryota; kingdom Metazoa; phylum Chordata; class Actinopteri; order Blenniiformes; family Blenniidae; genus Parablennius; species Parablennius parvicornis. Next base: position 10,429 of record OMNM01065595.1, on the reverse strand, counting down.
TGATCTCGGCCCAGCAATCACAGCCCGAGCCCTCATCCTAACACATGTGCATACGTTGCATCTGGAATTAATCTGAACTGACTCCCATTGTTAAACTTCATAAATGTTATTTATTTTGAAAATAATTCTGCACTTCAGCCTGATAATGACGAGGGTATCAGAAGGTCCGCGGCTGGAAAGCACTTTGTTCCAAGTAAACCTAACTGAATGAATCTATCAGCGATGAATGCAGACAGTGATTGGAAATGAAACACAAAATCAAATCCAGACTGTAGATTTCAGTCAGATCTTTAGATGCCGACCGACTGGTGCCAAGAATTTCTCGTACTTTCCGCCGAGGTTCAGGCAGGCCATTGACTGAAATAGAACTGCCAGATTACATATTTTGCATTCTTATGGCTGTGAGGCCTGCCTCTAATTTAAAGTCCAGATAAAAGCTGCTGATATCGGTTCAGATGGGACGCGCTCGGGCTCAGTGGGGTAAACTCTTCATCCCCTCCAGAGTTCTGCAGTTCGTCACAGGTGTCCATCAGCACAGGTTATGACACTGTGACCCTCATCCCGAACTCGGAATACGAGACTGATGCAAACCATGTGAGACAACAAGCAGCCTCATTTCATTTGTGCCACTTGGCTCTCTTAATTCATCAAGAATGCCGCCAACAGTAACTCCCCGGTTTGATGCATTGCTCAGGAATTCAGCAGATGCTTAGCGGAGAATGGGAGGACAATAAATAGGATGCTCATTTCCCATCCAACGCTTGCCGGACAGGATGAAATACTTTGGTACGCAACAAAATCTTTCTTCATCAGAAACACTCCACTGACTCAAGGCCTAAAACATGTGGCGCAGTGCTATTTATTCTCATTAGGAGTCGGGCAGGAAATGTGGTTTAAATATTGCAGTCATACAATGTGTCTACTTCCTCCTCAATAATATGCATAAGAGCTGCGATCTTACTCTGGACATCCTGCTACTGTTAGTCGGGCTCCCACCTGTACCAGCATAATCTACATCCATTAAGGTGGGAATCACTGTACAGATGGTGGGGAAGACCACCGAACTCTTGAGCTCCTCAAACCTGCACTAAATATGTCCAAATATAATCACAATGTCTGTATTGACCTGAAACATAAGATCTCTTTGGGGGATAGTGGTGGTTTCTGCATTAGAAGTCTGTAACAAGCTGTGAAAGTCATTTCAACAGCAGCGATGGTGCGCCGCATTTCTCAATTTCTCCGTGAAGTGAGGCTTCGATGGAAACTAGCAGAGTGGCTCTGAGCTCTCCCACATGGACAGAGACGCTGACAGCTCGTCCGAGACCCGATCGAGGCTGCACGCTCTCTCCGGTGTTCACACCCAAGTCCAGGAGAGCGAGATGCAGTCTCGGGGGCTCGGGATCGCCTCTGAATGGGGGAATAGTGTGTGTATAAATGGTCTGAATGACTGTTGATTTAGAGGCGCACCAGATGTGGCCGTACAGTGCAAAGAAGTTTGTTTATTGAAGATTGAAAAGATGAGGGCCCATCAGTCCTGAGGTAGCTGTTTTTCTTGCTGAAGGTGTTACAATATCCAATATATCAACCCCATAATACTCTATGTTGCTCTTGGCGCTAAGTTCTGGAGTGTAAATCTAGTATTGGGATGGCTTGCCTCTATGTTTGACTGATTCAGTGTTTTTTTTTGTTTTTTTTGCTTTCAGATATCAGACCATGCTGGACTGCTGGCAGGGCGAGCCGCAGGAGCGACCCACCTTTACTGAGCTGGTGGAGCGGCTGGGAGATCTGCTTCAGGCCAGCGTGCAGCAGGTATGCTGAGTGAATGTTTACGAAATATATCGGTGGAAATATCTCTCACTACAATATTATTTTATGCTTATATGTATTCATATAACAATTGTAGCATTAATCAGTCCCTCTGCAGGGTGAGTCACAAATGTCACAGATATTCAGGGAGTGTCTTTCAGAGTCCCGCAGCCTTAAGAGGTTTCAGGGCCACGTCTCACCCAGAGGGCATTCAGTGTAAACGAGAGGGGAAATAACTCTCTACATAAACACTTGAACCCCCTTTGAAATGACACAATCAGCGTGACAAAAGCAGCAGCACTTCAAAACACATGGAAAAACAATGCAAACAATACTGTGGTGCAAGATATCATTGTCTGGTTTTGAGGCTTTTAAATGTTATTGTGAAAGGACATGTGAATGAAGTAATGAACACAAACACTGCTATCATATGTAAGAAATATTGGGGAGAAGTCTTCCACAAACTCCTCCTGTTAACAGTTTGTTTGCTTCATTGTGGCTCAAAAAATGTCACGGCCTCAGTCGAGCAAGTTCACACAAAAGAAATTAGCTTATTTTGGGCCTTTTTGATTTCAGGATAATCAGTTTTTCATGCTTCTATTGACAGTAAATATGTTTGTAATCTGCTAAATGTATAAATGCAATAAGTGTCGCATGTTTTCTCAAAGCATACATTTCTTCAATACTTGTTTGTTAGGTTAATTAGTGACTTTGAACTTTAGAGTTTGATTATCTGTCCCTCTGTGATGGACTGGGAAATTGTCAAGCAGGTGTATAAAATGAATAGACACTTCCTGTCATGTTTGAGTCAGGACATGAGCACTCGTGACTCCAGACGCTGCGGTGGGAAAACAAATTAGACATTTTATTACAAAACAGTGAAACCAAAAATCCAAAGAGCCACAGTTCAAGGAGAGCGAAGTCCACAAAAGGTGCTGAGAAGCTGAATCACAGGAGAGCAGAGACACAAAAAACTCAAAACGAACCAACAACTAGAACACAATCACACACTGAGGCAGAGGTGAAAGACATCAGGGTGGAGGAACAGCAATCAGACATGAGGAGGGCAAGCCTGAAGTCAGAGTCTCACAAAAACATCAGAGACAAACATCAAATATGAAGCTTCTCTTCTTTTTTTTAGAAAGATATGGGCAGTGTTTTGATAAGTGAATGGAGCTGTTGAGTGTTTTCTGGCTATAGGGATTAAAAAAACCCAAAAAGAAACGGGACAGTCGGCTCACAAACCAAAGCTTATTGTTTTCCTTTACTCTGAATATTTGACATGAAGACACTAGAAGATGAGAAAGTGTTGAAGATGTGTACTCGAGTATTTACTTTGCTTAGAGTCTATTTGGTTGCTGGTATGAAAACAAAATTCCTTTATACTCAGGTAAAGAGAATTTACTCAAAGTATTAGTTACTTTTAAACAGCATTTTATTTAAATGTTAATACTAGCATTCAGTATTTAACCCAATATTTTCCATAGAATTCACACTGTGGTGGTTTGTTTTAAAAAGCACACTGTAAAAAAGGCAACAACAACCTATTCAACAGAGCAAGTGTTCTGATTTGTTTGAACATAAAAATTAAAATACCTGTATTCAACAGAGAAATACACATCAGTTCAATCATGTGGATCTCATAATGTATGAATTTGTTCGTTGAAACAATTCAAAAACCTTGCTGCAAAAGGTTGCCTAGAAATTTTAAGTTTTCTCAGCTATTCTTTTTTAACAGTACAATGTAGATTTCAAATAAATGAATTTCTGACTATAAATTTCAGTTCAGAATGTTGTGAGAATACTCAATAGCAACTTACGGTTTTAGCAGAAGATTGGAAGAATACATGCAAACACTTAAATGCTATAAAAAATTTTAAAAAATAGATAAAAGAGACTAACTGTAATTCATCACTTCCACCTTTGGTAAACATGTTGTTCAGAGCAATGTTGTTAGAATGGTGTGTTTTCCTCATCTTTGTCATATTGTGGTTATTTTAATGCTCTTGTGCTGAAAAAACAGTGCCTGTAAGTCCTTCAAAATTAAAAACACCTCAGTAAGTCTAGTGACTCTGTCTGCAGTAAACATTCTGACCTATTAGAGAAGGGAAAGCACAGAGGTCATTAAAACACTCACAATGGCTTTATTCTGTCCAAGTGCTCCATTAAAGCCATGCGATAACACCAGGACTCTGAAACCAAAGCAGACACAAAAGAAAACAGCCACTTCTCGTGATCTTGTTTGCACCCGTTTACCTGTGCAGCAGGAAAAAGTCAGAGAGGTTAAATTACACACAGTCTCAACTCACTCTGAGCTCTGTTAGTCTGTGAGATGAAGAAAGTGAAATGCAGAGAAATGCAATCTTACAGGGACTACTGGCTGCTGGAGTACTTTTTTTTTTAATTTTTAATAATTTTGAACAATAATGATCACCTCTATAACCTGGAATTTTCCTGTGAGGGGCAAATAGTGACTGAAACATGAATAAAAATGAAAGACTCAACATATATTTTCAACAATCTGAGGAAATCAGCTTGGGAGAGTCATTTAGATCCATACAACATTTTGCTTTCTGCTACTGCAGAGGTCGAGGAACATAACGAGGGAATTATATTTCCGTGTTTTTCAAAGATTACGCAAGTCTACAGAGTGTCCAGTTTAACCACAAGGAGATAGAGAAGGCGAGACATCAGACCACATGACGACTGCTGCATTAGGCTGTGAAAGCTATCTTCATGAGAAACGCCTCAGACGGGACGGAGAGGAAAGACGAGCAATTCGACTCTCATTAATAAAGCTTTTGTTACAGAGCAGAAAAGCCCGTCGCAGACTAACCTCACCATCACGGTTCAAGATTTATTCAGCATGATGTTGGTTTCTTTGGCCCGTCACCAAGACTTGTGGTTGTGTGTGTTTGCGTAGCACACACAGCGTTGACCATAAATCTGCCTGTTTCATTCATTTAGGAGGGGAAGCACTACATACCCATCAACACAGCCCTGCTGGGGAAGGTGGGCGACCAGACGGCCGCAGTACCAACAGAGGAGACTCCCACTCGACCCGCCTCCCACCGGGACTCAGGCAGCAACTGGTGAGCACACGGGTCATTTTGACACACACCTGAGCCTCCATCAGCTGTATTTGAAATGACAAATTGTAATTTGCTTAAAACAACTTTGACTTTATATCGGTAACTATCAGGTCATCAAATTTGTGGTTTTATAATCAAAAACCTGACTGAGTGTGACTGAGTTCGGTTGCCAGCTTAGCCGCAGACTTTTCTTCTTGTTGACTCAAACCTGTTGGGCTCCCCGATGGTCTATCAAAGGAAATAAATCATCACGCACGTGTAAACCAATCCCCAGACTGTTACAGGCAAACCTTTTCTGCGTCTGTTTTACAAAGGAAATACCTGACTCATTCTCATCATGTTCTTACTGAAAAACAGCCAAAACAATTATTGTTCCTGCGGTGCTCAGACTAAACTCAGCTGAGTCTGACCGGAGGACAATCGGAGACCCGACGTGATAAGAAATCCTGGTCAGGCAGTTTGACGGTCGGGGAGCTTTTGGTATTGTGGCTCCTGCGAGGAATTTCCCCTCAAAACTGGCGAACCAGCGACAAGATTTATGTCCACTTAAAATAATATTTGTTGAGCTCTTGGGTTTTCACAGGTCCACCAAGTGTGTTTATTGAGGAGGTGATGAAAAGCAGTAATGACAGTTGCCCCTTTAAGTGGAATTAGGCTGCCGATTTACCCTCCTAGTGTTGAAATTCAAAGCAAACAAGGTGTGTTTTGAGAGTACAATGTCATAGATGCCGCATAGTGTTGACCTAAGTGATTAAGTTCCTGCAGTTGTGTTGCTGAACTTTGACGTTGGGCCGCAGTATAATCACAAGATCCTCACGAGCAGCAGCAGGACATTTGAAATGTATTTTGAACTCTTAACCGAAGAAGTAATTTATTTTCACGTAGGAACATCAAGATCCGTCCAGCCAGTGTGAAGACCTTCGACGAGGTCACCATGGAGGACGGCACAAACGAGAACCACGAGGTGAGCGGAGCGTTTCAGCCCAAAACTAAAGCAGAAACAGACTCTCTAAATGAACAATGATTCGAAGCAAACAGCAGTCGAGGTCAAATCTCGTCATGCAAAGAAAAAGTACTCAGAAACAGGAAATAAAGTACAGATATATGGAAGAATATAAACAAAATTTGTAAACATTCCTAAACAATTACATTTTTGATTGAAAACTGAGTTTTATGTGTTATAAATGAAAGAATTCTGAATAAAAAAAAAAAGGAGGTGAGTGTTGTTGCAAAGAAACGTAATTACATCAAAGAAATAATTCATTTGAATTTCCATATTTTTATACATAGTTTATGTTTTTACTAAAGTGTGTATTGTGTCCACTGTTCTACCAAAACACATTAAATATACAAAAAGCATACGAGTGGTTCTCCATGTTCACTGTCTGTCCTCCTCATCAGGGTCACTCGGACAGCGGCATGGGCCTGTCGTCCGACAACATGAAGACACTGATGCGCTTCGAGTCGCTGGCGGGGCGACCTCTGAGCATCATGGCTCTGGCGTACGTACACAACGTCACACGTGCTGCCGCTGACAGAACGACACACACAAACACACACTGGTAGCAGAGTACCTGCCTAGAAACCTCCCTGCTGTGTAGGAATGTACACTGTTACTGTCACACACACACACACACACACACACACACACACACACACACACACACACACACACACACACACACACACACACACACTCTCTACCCAGTGGGTTCATAACAAGAGCAATAGCACATTGGTGTCAAACATGTAGACTGCAACAACATACAATCTATGAAAATAGAAAAGAAATGCTACTATCATAATTAGAAAATAGCCTAAGAATCAAACAATGTTTATGTTTACTAGAACAAACTCTACATTTTACCATCAGCATTGTCATTCCAATGTTCCATTCCTAGTGGTGGTGAGCAACACAGCAAGACTTGGTATCGATTTGATACCATGTAAATACTGGGACAGTATCACCGATACTGATCTGATACTGATTTTTTTTTTTAATTTCAAGGTTATTGCATCATGAAATTGTTGTTTGTTTGTTTTTTCCATTAGTTTATTAATCAGTTAAAACTCAGAATAGAATTTGGGAAAAATTTATCGGTAAACAGAAAATACATTATCTTTTTTTTTTTTTAATTATCCAATACATTGTAAGGTCTAGATTTGTTTCTCAAATAAAACTATCCCTCCAGAGGAAATTAGGACAAAACATATTTTTCATGAAGAGTGTTCAAGATGCAAACAGTAGAGAAACTGAAACCAAGTATCGACCTCAGTGCACTGGTGTCATTCGATATCGATGCCAATGTAAGTATCGATATTTCAGTCAATCCACCAACCACGGATTCCCAGAGCCTTAATATTGCACCAGGACACAATGAAAGCTACAATAAAGTTGCACGACAGCAGAGCCTCCAGGATAAAGTGCGGTGGACCTGGCTGGACGATGGACATCCAGAGACTTGAGCCCCCCCACACACTATCACATTGTGATTTTCAGCTGTCGCAGACAAAAGGTTGCAGTCATGGGAGAGTCGTGGTGAATCTTTGATTGTGGCTCTAGTCAGTGGTCATAATTCATACCATGAGGACGGTCGACGATGTGGTCGTGAGCCTGCGTTCAATATCAGTGTCACATATTTGAGGGAATTGTAGCTGCTGCTGCAACCTGTTTATGTTGTTTAGATGTTGTGTGTTTTGTTAGAAAATGAAAGGCCATAACAGGAAATGCAAACCTAACATGCTAGTGGATACCACCTAACAGGTACTTAGTTCAAACTCCCTTTGCAAGATTACCATCCCAGTGGGCCTCTCTTCCCGAGCCTCCACCTCGTCCTTATTCTCCTCCTGCTGCATTCTTTATTAGATTTCTTTCCACACATATATATTCTGCAGCAAGGACTCTATTCATGTATATGCCTCAGATGTGGTATTGTTGTGCAACCACAAATTATTGCGCTATAATGTCGTCTTGCACAATCACTTCGACTCGCATCATCGTACAATCTGCACACAGCAAACTTTATGTCGTAGCTTAGTTTATGTCGTACAGTGTGGCAGACTGTGACTTACCAGATTGTTAACATTGCACAGTCTGCAGGACAAAGCATGATGATGCTGATGAGGATGATGATGATGAAGATGTAGAAGCCATGTTAAACACAAAAGTGTGACATAACTTTGTACAAGTTAATTCCATGATCCTACATTAACCCACTACAGGAAAGTGTGACTCATTGCAGCCAGCAGCTCGGTGGCGTTATCTTAACGACCTAAACTGCACTCCAGTTAGAAAGCAAGTACACTGGAGCGCAAAGCTGTGGAACTGCATGTGGAAATGAGTACTTTCACATCAGCTGCCTCTTTGTGTAGCTTTAGAGTGATGCTAGAATCAATTGATCAACTTAAAGGTTAATTGTGTCCAGTGCCCATCAGCTGGTGGTGTTAACAGCAGCAGCTCAGTCTGAAAGGCTCTTCAGCTGCACCACATTTACTCTCACCTCATTATCGTCCTGTGACAAACACAATGATGACATGAGATTAATTAGACTATCAGCATTGTGACTTGCTGAAGAGCACATTCATCAGGCCCTGCAATGAGTGAAAGCTCACAGTGAATTCATTCCTCTGCACTATATTATTACAAACCTCATGCAGGACAAAGAACTCACCTGAATCAAAAGGCTGTTTAATTGCACGGAAGCGTTTCGCTTCAAAAGAGAAGAGACAAGATGTCAAAGCACAGAGGGAAACAAAACTGAATCGAAGTGATCACAAAGTGCATCACATGATCCACAAAAGAAGAAATGTTGTCCAGATGTTTGCTGTTTAACAATGGAAGCAAAGTGTTCGGTGCACAAAAAAAATGATAATTGGAATTTAAACCCAAGTCGTCTGAGACCTCGTTCACACGAGCCAAAATGATCTTTTTCTCTCGTTTTCTCAAAATACATTCTGTCCACACATCACTATGACCACGGCTCAACATGATGCCAAGGCCATGTAGTACATACGCCAGGCCTTTAGGGGCGCTGTGACTTACCAAATGCACTAAAAACACAGAAGACATGGAGCACGGAGCACAGGCACAGAGGTTCAGGAGCAGGGGTCCTCAAATTCAGGCCGAGAGGGCCGACGTCCTGCACATTATGGACGTCTCCCAGCTTCAGCACACCTCAAGCCAACGTTTTCATCATCAAGCTTGCAAAAAAGCTGCAACAGGGAGAGACCTCAAACATGCAGGACACCAGCCCTGGAGGCCAGGAATTGAGAACCCCTGTTCTAGAGGGACTACATGGTCCAGAGGATCTAGAGGGTCCAGAGGTCCTAGAGGGACGGGATGGGCAAGAGGGACTACATGGTCCAGAAGGTTCAGAGGTCCTAGAGGGTCTAGATGAGCTAGAGGGACTACATGGTCCAGAGCATCCAGAGGTCCTAGAGGGACTGGATGGGCTACAGAGAGTACATGGTCCAGAGGGTCTAGAGGGTCCAAAGGTCCTAGAGGGAATAGATGGGCTAGAGGGATTACATGATCCAGAGGGTCCAGAGGTCAGAGAGGGATTAGATGGGCTAGAGGAACTGCAAGATCCAGAGGGCCCAGAGGTCCGAGAGGGACTAGATGGGCTAGAGAAACTACATGATCCAGAGGGTCCAGAGGTCCGAGAGGGACTAGATGGGCTAGAGGGAGTACATGGTCCAGAGATCCTAGAGGGACTAGATGGGCTAGAGGGACTACATGATCCAGAGGGTCTAGAGGGTCCAGAGGGTCCAGAGTTCCAAGAGGGACTCGATGGGCTAGAGCAGGGGTGGGCAATTATTTTTTACATGGGGCCACATGAGAACAAGAAAATATTATAGAGGGCCGGACCAAAAAGGTGACCTAAAGTCTGCATAATGTTACTTGTGTTTCTTTATATAAAGCAGTAAATAGGATTGTTTTGATAATTTGGAAAGAGTATATGTTACAATTTCAGCAATGAAAGAGAGGTTGTCATAAAAAAAATGACATTTATTCAATTTTACAGAACAATGATTAACGAAATGTGAACATTTGTACAGTTTTTGATTCACTATATACGTGACCATTCTCAGCCACATTCAGAATAATACATCACATGAGACAATGATGATGCTTACATTTGTAGTTTAATCACATTCATACTCATTCTGTGTTTTTCAGTTATTTTTTCTTGTTCAGTGAGAACAATCTATTCTCTGTTGGTCTTTAGCAAGTGCATCAGAGTCAGGTAGAATGTCTGAAGCACAGCTGACAGACGGTCATCAGTGAGAGAGGATCTGTACCAGGACTTTTAAGTTAAACTTCATTACTGAGAAGGTCTGTTCACATATGTAGGTAGAGCCAAAGAGAACAACCATCTTCTGACCACGTCTCCTCATGTTTGGAAACTTCTCTTACTTTATAGAATAGAATAGAATTTTATTTGTATAGCACCTTTCCCAAACATGAGTCCACAAGGTGCAGCACAGCACTAAAAACAAGAACAGATCAAATTAATACAAAAATCAAACAT
>OMNM01065594.1:0-23507 GCA_900302745.1 Parablennius parvicornis | reverse complement strand
TGTATTTAGGAATCTGAGTATTTAGCAAGGCTGCCAAATCTCACGCGATAAGAGTGAAACTCATCTCCAAACTCCCACGCCACATGGGATTTGTCTCACACAGTTTAATATTTTTTGCCAGACTTTATAGTGTGTTTCACTTTAAAATATGTTGTTCTTAATTGCTAATGGGATCCATTGGCAAAAAATAACTATGTGCAAGCGGAGGCTTTAAGTTTAAAAAAGCAACTCATAGAAAATAATATTGTACAGAAATACCACTTTTGTGTTACAGTAAAGTCATTGCAATGTAACTTTTTTTTAACATTTCTTCTTGATGATTTACATTACAATGACACTGTTCCCTGCTAGACATCAGATTGAGCTTGGGAGCCTTTCTGTGTGGAGCTTTTGATGTTTTCCTGACTGCGTTTCTACTCTGGGTACTCCAGTTTCCACCGACAGTTCGACGACGTGTTTGAGGTGAAGTGGTGTTTTTAAGGCCCCCTTTACACAACAATGTTTCAAGTGAAAACTCACGGTTTTTACTTTTTTGTTTCACAAATGTTTTGCGTTTACACAGAAACGTAAATTGTTTTCAGTGTACATGAAAATGTATTGTTTTAAAAATTGTTATTTTCATGTTGGGCCTCTCGTAGGTGCTGTTGGTTGATTTTGTAATAAAACCAGAAAATTTCCGAAAGTTAAGTTTCCGGCTGTTCTGTTTACACAACCACTGAGTCAGAGTGTTTGCAGAAATGTTGCATTTTGCACTGTTTCTATGGTGCTTTCAAAAAAGATCCACCTTGAGAGCTATTCTCAAAAAGTTGCGTCTTCAGTGGCTCCGAGCGCCGTTGTCATGTGACCTGACACTCATGATGCGATGCATTTTAACTGGAAAATGTTGTTGAGGCTTAAAATTCCAAGGAGTGAATGTGAGTGTGTGTAGTTGTGTGTTTTCAGAGTGCGTCCTGCCGTTGCCTCCAGTCGGCTGGGATCAGCTCCCCCGCCACACAACAACCAACTGGATAAAACAGTAATTCATTTTTTTCTTTTTCCTCAAAAAGCACAAAGTAGGGGACAAAGTAGGAACTGCACCGTGTGTTTTCATTTTAACTAAGCTCTTTCGAGTTGTGATGCGACATAAGTGACATTCATTGCAGAAAACACATTCACAGTAAATGCCTTTCAGAATAACAGCGTCATCCTTTCACAGCTGACCTTGATGAGACGAAATGTAACTGGGCTCCATCTGTACGGCAGCAGTGTAGCCATCAAGTAGGCTTTTGTGAAGCCAACAAAAGATGCTATGAACTTGCAATGTGCATCCCACTTTGGAGCTTTCGGCTGATCACTAAGGCAACCACTGTAACACTTTGGCCTTTAAAGAGCAGAAGTGGTCTGGATGATAAACTTCATTTTGCCAACATTTATTACTTGCTTCGTGACAGACAAGTCTTCAAATCACCTCCGGGAAACCTTGGAGTAGCCATAGCAACATTGCACCATCTCCCTAAATGACCGACAATGGGTGAAATGAAAAGAAAACAATGTTTGCTTACACCCGGGCAACTTTCTCTGTTGTGTCGGGAGAAGTCAGAAATGTGCGCGGACATGCAGCCGCTGGCACAAACGGCAACAAAAGTAAGCAATTAACACATTTCTTCCCAATTTTTTGCTGTAAAAATGTTGATTCCTTTCACACGTCAATAATGTATGTTTCTTTTTTTCAACACAGTTCTAAAAGGAGTCATCCCTGTAAGAATGTCTGTCTCTAACTGAGGACATGGTGAGATAAAGACTGAATGAAAGTGAGAGCTGGGATTGGAACTAACAGCTTACCTGTGCTTTACTTCATTCATTCAGCTGGAGGTATTATACAGATCCCACCATTATGAAATACAACAAAACCACTCTGACTAGTACTTTAAATATAACCAGTATGTATCTGTCGGCCTTGTCCAAAGCTTTAAAGTTCTACGTTGCCAAGTTTTGATGCTCAATAACAGAATGTAGCATTTGCCTCAAATTGGACCATTTAGACCTGCACAAATATCAGTAAAACTTCGTCTTTGTCGGTTCTACATTCACGACTGCATTTGCAACACTCACAGCTTGGCAAAGAATAATTTTAAACTGACAATCATTGATTTCTCCTCTATTTTCTGCCTGGCAAGAAAATGCATCCTTTTTAGACATCGAAAAAATAAGGTCTGAGGATCTAATGAGCATTTCTTAAATATGTGGCAACGTTATATAGCATATTTTAGTAATTGGTCTATTCTCCGCCCTGGATCATAAAAGTATCAAAGTGTTGATATGTGTGATTACAGCAGAACAAATACTTTTCAGATTTTGCAGTTTTTTTTAATTATAGTTTTAAAGTAGATTCTCATTTTTTGTATGACTATGTTTATGTTAATTGTGAAATTTGATAAAACAGACATATTCATCTGGGCTATACAATAATAAAAGGAAAAACATAATGAATTTGTGACATGTGGGATAGCTCCACTCCTGGATCTCCTACAGTCTTGAATTCACAAGAGTAATAAGGGATGAGACAATGGCCAAGTGGTTGTGATGTATAAATAGCCTGTGGTTGGGTGACGACAAAGCACAGCAGGAAGGAGAAACAAACCACTTCAGCTATTGTTTGAGTCGCCAAGTTTCCTCGCTTAAGAGCAATTTATCATCAACAGAGGAGAATTTGTAAAATCAGGGCTCCCATGCAATCCTCGGCCAATAAACTCAGATCTTTTGTGACGCCGTGTGTACAGAGGCGAACTCTCCCAAAGCCCCATATTGCTGGTGTCAGATAAATAAGTAACCAAAGGGTCTTAAAGAGCACCGAGGGGCCAGAGGGTAATGGCTGTTTAGTTTACACGTGCATGATAATGCCTTTCACTTTCACTCCTGACGGGGCTTGACCCCCAGGGGGACGTCGATTCACAAAGGTCGACAACAATGACTCTGTCATTCAGCCGGTTTCCATGGCAACCACACAGCCCGCTGAGGCCACTGGGGGTCATATTCATCACGGAGTTCTCCTGGCTGGGACTAATTGCAGTGTTTGTGCTGGAGTTCTGTGTCAGCGCTCAGGCAAATTCCCAACGCGACACAATTATCAATCACGCTAATCATATGCTGCTCTGGAGAAGATGTGTGGGGAGATTTTTGACTATAGGTACCCTTGTATCTGCTGCTCGCCTGTTAATGACTCTCACGTGATTAACTATTTATTAATGAATCTGCTAAGTTTGGTGTGTGTTTACATTTCTATCCATCAATTTACAGTGTCTTCTGAAGGCTCAGATCACTTTTCCAAAGTCTATAGAGTTTTCTGTATTTCACAATACCTACAACTATGAAAACCAACAAGTATCCAGCTCTCAATAACCACATAATTCCAGCTTTAAAGCTGTTTTTCCAAAGTTTTTCTTCAGTAGTTCAGCTCCAATATGAACCCTTTTTTGCCAAAAGGCATTGTGTCCAATGATTTCTTGATTCAGCACTTTAGCATCTTCACCATCACCCTCCTATTTTGTATTTCTTTTCCCCTCTCTTTTCTCCGGGGGATTTTAGCGCCTGACGTTTAATAAAAGGCCTGGACCCTGCGAGTCCAAAGTAATTCCACCATCTGGACTGGGGGTCACTTATTTCCACTGGTAAGCACAGTGTGACAGGGCAGATGAGCCTCAGCATCCTCGTGGGGCTCAGGCCGCGAGATCAGAAGAAGCTGACTGTGTTTATCAAAAAAGCAGCTTTCATGTCTCGAAAGCTAGTCGAACCAAAACAACTGCAACCCCCTTGAATACCAATGGAAAAGGGGAAAAAGAAAGTCTACCCGCTCTGAGAACTTCTGATCAAATATTTGCATGTTGTCGAAGATGCTTCTCGCCTAAGGCTTGACAAAAACAACAGTGAAGGAGTGACCGTGTTAATAATCATGTCCACTTAATCGTACACTAATCAGGTTGATCACAGTTGGAGATTAGCATTCATCCAAACTTGCTGCAAGGACAGAGCCATGGGGAGAGGCTGTGAATTAATGAAGTACCTGAAACTCATTTATTATCTCCTCACAATCCATGTGTTGCACGGTTGGCACAGATAATCATGCTACAATTGTAGCAATTTAAATCAGCTTATTCTAATTCTCTTTATTGTACTCAGTAACAAGTGGAAACTGTCAGTGTGGCTTTTAATGAGGGGTACTGGCTGCTCACAATTTGCAGGGTAAGCAAAGCTGTTACTCGAGTAAAAACAAAACAACAACTTTGGGGGTGATTTCACAAAGTGTAGGGGCGAAAAAAATCAAAGACTACATATGAAGAAAAACTCTGAAGTTGCAGGTTCAGCTGAATAGTTTCAAAAAAGAGATTAGTAAAATAAAGAAATCTGGCTTTGGTTTAAGAATGAGCTTTTACAGCCTGTATCTATCAAATATCACTACTGTTTTGGGTCCTCTGGTTTGTGATCTCTCTCTCTCTCTCTCTCTCTCTCTGCTAAAAGTTCATGATCCCTTCTTACTACCCCTCATCAAATCTGCAGGGAGTGGATGAGCTTTCTATCTAATATCACTTGTTTGCTGCTCTGTCTCTGCCATATCCTTTTATCCCCTCTAACTCCAACTGGTACAAGCAGAATGATGCCAACTCTGAGTCTAGATTTGCTGGTTTCTGCCAGTAAAAGGGAGTTTTTTCACCACCTTATACAGGGCTTGCTAGTGTGGAAATGTTGGATTTTGCTTTAATAATTTTGTTAATGTAAAGTATAATGTCATTTCTCCAATCATTAATTTATTTAAAGAAATCAAATTAAGAAATATTTGAATTCTTCATTGTAAATACTTATTTGAGAAAATGTGATTAAAATGAATGTTTTAGCTGCTGTTTATTATCTAAATATGTTGGAAATATAGAAGAAATGAAAGTTTACAATCAGCTACACCAGAAAAAAATAAGAATATATTCTACTAAAATTATGATATATGAACAAATGCTTAACCAGAAGCCAGAACAATACACTAATTCCCAAACTTGCACAATCACTGTGACTCCACTGATATTTTGATATTCTACACTAATTGCTCCACTAAATTACATTCTTATTTTCTAAGCTTCTCTCAAAATTTAGTTCCTGCATTAAATTCTGGAAAGCTGATCTACTACAGGCAATAAAATAATACTGTAATGAGATATTAGAAAGAGGAAAGAAATGTGAATTCATTGCACATAAAGATTTGATGAAAGCCTCACGGTACCCGGTAACGGTTGCACTCTGCCAGCACCACCAAGTGGTCACACATCGCAAATCTGCAGGCACAAACTTCTAAAACTGACTATTTGAATATCGGGCAGTTTTCTGGAACAGTGCGTGCCTCTTGTTTAAAGCTGGGGTTATACGCAATTTCTTTTTTAACGCGTGGCCACAAATTTAAATCCGTGTAAAATGGGACACCTGACAGCGCACATGCCATCTATTTCTAATCAAACGCAAACAATTGAGAGAAATGACCCCAGAAGTGAGTGACAAATCTAAATTATACTGCTATAAGTAATAATAATAATAGCTTTTTTTTTCTCACCAAGTGAGGTGTCCAACACCCGTTCATCTAGCAAGGAGCGAAGCTGCGTGTCTTGTCCCGGAGAGAAGTGGTGCGCAAATACACAAAACAAAAGATGAGCCGGGGATGAAATATCCTCGCGTCTGTTGTTGTCTCTCGTCTGCGTAAAACTCCCTTTGTCTCTTTGTAGAGATTCCTCCGTGCTCAGTTTCGTCCCTCCGGAGCCCCGTGTTGCTATTTCTGCCCCGTGGAGAAGAGCTCTGTGCCGGTGGCTCCTCAGCGCACGGTCTGTAACCGGACACCGCACTGTCGCGCTGCGCCGCAGACAATATGCCTCCGCTCCTTTGGGGTGGTGCGAAGAAAGAAAAGAAAAAAAGAAGAAAAAAAGACACTTCTGAAACAGAACTTTCCTTCAACTCAGTGACAGACAGGAGAGAGCCCGGGCTGAGCTTCAGGCTGGTGATGCGTCCAGCGCGGCTCGCTCTCAGTTACAGCTGCGCAGCGTGCGAGCTGCTGGGTTTTGAATGGCTCAGGACTGCGCCCCCACTTTGCGCGTTCGCTCCAGCGGCGAGCAGAGACGTGGCAGCGGTGCACAGCTGTCCTGCAGGTGGAGGAGAGTAGAGGAAAGGAGCGGAGCCCACTGAGCGCCAGAGCTACAAGTGGGAAGAAAAATATTTTGGACAACCTGAGCTGTGTTGATGTCTTTGATGGTTCTCCAGTGATCCCCGGAGTGAAAAGTATCCAGAAGATTACAGAGGAATCAGAATTCATTCTAGAAGATGAAGGAAACTCGCGACCTGAACTTTATTTATTGGTAGATAATCCTGAGTGTCTTAAACTATATTTAGACATATGATTTCAGTTAGGAAGATATATATATATATAAAAAAAAACTTTCGACTTCGATTTGATACATTTTCAGCTACAGTTAATTTAGTATTTTTTTAATTAAATATATCAAAGGTACCACAGTGTTGCAGTACTATGCACACAGTGCTTGTCTCACTGCAACAACAATGCCATGTTTGACTTTCTGTGGAGTTTGCATGTTCTTCCTGTTTATTTTAGCATCGGCCGTGGATGGTTGGTATGCGGTCATAACTCAGTTGGAAGGTTACAGGTTTGAGTCCCCATCACCACCACCAGTCCACACGTCAAAGTGTCCTTGAGCAAAACACTGAATTCAGAGCTGCTCCGTATGGATGGACTGAGCGCCTTGCAGGGCAGCCACATCCATTGGTGTGCGAATGTTTGTGTGAATGGGTGATTTTGATTAGCAATGCAAAGCACTTTGGGGATTGATAAGGATAAAAAGTGCTCTGTTAATGAAATCTATTTACCACATCTGTGTCTTTTCTCCAGGAAGTCCAGTTTCCACAACCCCTAGTTCCCCCCCAAAAACCCAAAACTCACAAAGCAAACATGCAATAAAAGTTAATCAGCAACTTTAGATTAACCCTATATAGACTGGAATCTCTTTGTTTTCTCAGGGATGAACAAGCAAATTCAGTACCCTGTCTTTTCACATAGTCTATGATCAGTAACCCAGAAAATCTTAGGTGGATAAAGATGTATAGCGAATGACAGATGAATCACAGGTGAATAAGTCTGTGGATGTTTCCATGTTTCCATGTATCCATGTTATAGAAAAACATTTTTAGTGTTTGTTGGGATCCATGGATAATAGAAAAATGACCCCAGGGGAGGTCCTCCTGCAACCCTTCATCCTTTTAAAGCCATCTCTGTGTTCTTTTATTGACAGATTGTTGACTTTTCACCTCCAATCAGTCACATAATCTCATCCCTCACAGAAAAATATTTTAAGGACACTTCAACAAATGACATGCAGACCTAATGTATGGTTTGAAATGCTGTCATGCATTTACCCAGCTGTCCAATATTGTGGTGGAAGTGCTATTTAGTTGCATTACTCGTGCAGCCAAAACCCTTTCTTCCATTCACGCAAGAGCAAATTCATCCTTATAGAAAGCGAGCATATACCATGCCTGATATGCAGTAAGTGCTGGTATGAGGAAGAAACAGAGGAGAGGAAGCACAGCAGAGGATGACAGTGCTGTGTTTCTGTGTCTTTGTGTATTTTAATAGTGACATCGTCAGTTCAATTACCTATTTATCCCCTGGTGAATGAACGCAGCCTCTATCAAGCTGCGAAAGCCCAAAGTGCCGTACACAGCTTTAGGGCTGTGAGAGAAAGTATGTCTGTCTTTTTGACAGACACATAGTGGAGTCAACAACAGCCTGTTAATACGCCTCTTCATTAAACAGGAACGTGCCTCGGTGAATGCCTCTGCTCCTGTATGCCCACATCTACATTCAAATCAGGTAATTTTCATAAAAATGTCGCTACCCACGATGGGGGGAAGTAAAGCTGAGATTTACATTTCAAGTGGCCTCCGTGCAAATCTGGGAACTGCGTGGGTAACCTTTTCCGTTCTCGTTCTGTGCAGGGACATGCGAAGAGAGCTGATCTGTTTCCTTAAAATATCATAAAAGATTGGCTAAAGATAATAAGGCAAATGAGGGTGCTCAATAAATATAAAGATGAAACACAAAGACACAATAAACTGAGTTCTGATATTTGAAATAAGACTCGGTCAAATAGCATTTCTAAAATATAAACTGCAGTTTCATCCATTAATAGTGCTGTGACCTCCACAACTTCTTTTTTTTCCCCCTCCTCGCTTCAGGAATTTCAGACTCTTTTTCACTCTGCATGGTCTGCTCTCTCACACAATAGATGTTTTACTCCCTCACGGCCAAAAGTAAAACCCACAGAGCTCCAGCTGAACTTCAGAGTGAGGCTTTAGCTGCGTAAGCTGCACAGGGTGGGCCAATTTTATCAGTTGAAACAACGCAGTGCCTTTGGATGGGCCATCAGCCTCAGTGATGGATGGTTGTGACAACATTAGTTCATGACAGGAGGCCCAGTGCTGAATAAATGAAAACCAGGGGGGCATTCAGGTCTCCTCTGGTGTGTTTGTGGAGATTTGTGCGACAACCCGTGTAGTTTCAAAAAGAACCTCCGATATTTCATCTCGCCACATAACGATGATGGAGAAGTGAACTTGTGTGTGTCTGTAAATTGATTCATCTTGCAGCTTTTAGAAGAAATAGACTTTTAGTTTAGTCAGTGCAGTGACCAACTACTATTTTCAAAGTAATGTCAAGATGAAAGACACTGAAGGCCAGCTTTTATCAGTATGGAAAAAATGGCTTTCCAGATGGGCCAACATATTCACTTGAGAATGTCCTCCTGCTCTCTTCATTTTATGTGAATTTGTAATAGATTGTGTGCATATTTGTATACAGCAGTGGAGGGCGATACTATCAGCAGGCCAAGCACTTCCTCGAGTGCCAAACCTCGGTCGACTGCAGCCGAGCCCCCAAAATCCCTTCGTCAAACAGGCCATCTGTCACACGGTTTCTCTACCGTTTCAAGTCCCCAGTCTGTTCACACCTTGCAAACATGACCAGCCAACCAGACAACCACTGGGACACACAAAATGCACCCTCTCACAGGCACATTAATGCTACATTTTCACATACTGTGACCAAGACACTGAGCGCTCACATGCTCACACACACGCCGCTGAATGACAATGAAATGGAGTGACTTAGGTTAGGATTTTCAGGGAGGTGGGAGTACAGGTGAGTGAGAGAATAGAAAGGTGTTTTGGTCATTTCCGAGAAGAGGAGCCTGCAAATTAAAGGGGGTCATGACTATGGAAAGATGGCAAAGGTGAGAGAGAGAGAGAGAGAGAGAGAGAGAGAGAGAGAGAGAAGCTGGCCAGCTGTGAAAGACTGCAGTCATTCTTCAATCCGAGCCCCATACCTGCCGACTCAATGAGCCATCCCACGCTGCAGCAGGGCCAAAGCCATGTGATTTCTCAGGCTTACTCAGCCTTACTGTGCCCCTGCAGCAGCAGCATCCAGGGCCTTGTAGTGCCAGGACTCCACAAAGTCTACTTCTCCGGACACGCTCCAGTTGAGGACAGATTGGCAAATGATGCCGTAACTGTCACAGTGTCAGAGGAAGTATGAGAAAGTGTCAGACTCAGCAAAATTATTGAGAGGTTGGATTTTCTACAGGCTGCAGATTCATTCACTGAAGATTACAAAAATAGTTTTCCCTGACACTTTGACTAATTACACCCTGTTAATCATTCCGACCTCGTGCAAATATACAAATATCATCACATCATTAATGCTACAGTTAGGTCAGAGAACAACCTCGAGTGGTTTACAAAGTAGAGTGACTAGTAAACCTCAAACATATGTTTTGGACCCTCGGAGGAACCAGAGTATCTGGGAAAAACTCACTCATACAGAAAGAGAACACACTCACTTGCTTACTCACACTAGCGTATGACCCTAACCAAACCTAATGAAACAGCGACTGTGTTACAACAGAAACAATTTGTCTGTTATTGTATTTGAGCTTCTGTTAATTGGTCGTATACATTCTCACCCACATCTTTGGTCGTGAACTTTGTGTCACGTCAGAAAGAATGAGATTGTGAATCCAAGTGGTTATAATGAGTTTTCTCCACAGGATGGCGAGACAGACGCACTCCCTGTGCTGAGGGCGAGGAGCTCAATCATCCCAGAGTGACTCAAAGTTAAACCATGACTTCTCCACATGGTGAGGAGCATGTTCAGGTTGACAGGGCATCTGACAGCTGCCAATGACCACCGCAGGAGCTCAGGGAAGTTGCAGAAGAATGAGGACGTCTGGGTTTCTATTCTGTCCATGCTGCCACTGGAATAAAAGATGGATGGATGGATGGACCCAAGGGTTTTGACATCAGGAAAAACAAGGAAATCAAACTTACTTATTAATTTGCTTATGGATGAAAAGTGTTTGTCATATACTGTGCACTGCCATGTATATAACAACTGAACGTCCATGACCAGCTTCACTAAGACTTTGGGAAGCCTGTTGGTCTTTCAGTCTTGTTTTAAAGGGAGTGAAGACTTCTAAGGTAGTCTGCTCTGAGCATTATACTCCCTGCTTTCACTTATAACATCATTATAAAAGTTTACTCTATCTTTATCTTATTCTTGTTGGTCTGTCCACTTTTCACCCGGCCGCAATACAAAGTATGATAAAGTGTGAAGGAGCCTGATCCTTCTAAAGGTTGTGAATGAATGGACTGAGTGAAATAATGAAATGCAGCACCACAGTCCAGGGGGGTCATCTTTCTTGCTTTCTGCCTAGATTCTGGCTGGCTATATTTGTCTTTGTCCTCCCCTCTACGGCCCATGATGGATAGCAAAAAGAATATGGCTGATGGTGAAGGTTTTTTTTTTTTCTTTTCTTCTGTTCCTTTTTTAATAGTGACTTCCTTTTTCCCACCGATCACCGTTAGCAAAGTGGCAAAGTTAAGGGCTGGAGAGATGAACTCTGTGAAATTCAATCATGGGAACTGAAGGTTTGGAGGCGTTAGGTCTTGGCCCCATGGGCAGTTTAGAGATTGCTTCAGATTAATTAATGTCACAATGGAGAAGGTGAGGCTGTAGAGAACAATTATGTATGTGACTTCTGGGCACGATGTTCGCCATTCATAGTAAAGAGTACTGTCTGGTGATTTCCGTCTCTCTGTGTTAGGAAGATATTTTATTCCCAGTCAGTAATTTTCAAAACCCAAAAGCAATTTAAGTGAAGATAGAGAAGGCAAAAGCTACCCATGGCTAAATGGATAGAAAAATAAAGCCACTTATGTAAGTACTCAAGGCCCATATAATCCAGAGAAGCCACAGTGGGGGGAAACTACCGTCATCTCCTGTGCATTGTAATCTTCTGAAGGCAGGATCAGAGTTAAAAGGGGAATTGTACTCAATTGATGAATCCAGATTTCATTTATGAAGCCTTGGAATCGTGCAGCTGCCACGTATGTCTGTACAAAGCAAGCATTGTATATTTCCTACAGGGTGTGGATTCAAGTGTAAAAATATATTTCAAAAGGGGATCTTCTGTTATTGGAGCAGTGCTGTCAGCTTGAACTGCACTCCTGTCTGCAGAAAACTCATCCGACAGTCACAAACTCTTCCTCACCTTTTCTGATGCATTTTTAATGGGGGTCTACATCAACCATGCCACATCTCTTTTTAAGCAGACAAATAAACAATACTCTGCTCTTTTTGGCCACGGTGGGAACCATAGTAATTATTCACCAGCTCTGACCAATCTGTCTCTGGAAAAGTGGAATAAAGCCTCCCATTTCTAACTCAGCAGAAGTAATTTGTTTCTTTCAACACCATCTTGTGTTTCAGGGTGACTTCGCTGGCCTCTCACGGCAGGGTTCTGTCTCCTCTCTCAGTGCACACATAGCGTCTGAGCCTGGTACTTCACTGACCGAGGGTGTAAGGATTGTACGCACTGATGTGAGACAGATGAACACCGCATGTGCACAGCTATACATACAGTATAAGGCAAGAGGCGCCAGAATTGATGTGTCTTTGTATTTCTTACAAAGACACCTACAACTTTGTACGAGCAAGTGCATAAGGATTGTGTATTTGCGTGAACTGTAATGCACCGCAAGCAGACTTCGACAGTAAAGCCGGGGTTGGTCTCTTTTGGTGCAGAGCTCTATAAACTTTGATTTATGAGTGCATTTCAGGTCTGTAAAAAAAAAAATGTCCAGAAACGAAGAAGCTTTTCAGTTTGCCAGACTCACGCCTGCTCACAGATGAAAAAAAACTCAATAATGTTGGAAGAAATGTTTAACGTGAACTGAAATATGTATGTGAGGACACTTTCACCTCACAGCAAAAATATCTCTGGCTCGATACTGGACTTGTGCATACATTGGCTTTCTTTATACTCTCCTTTTCTCCCACAGTGTAAGAGCATGCATTATGGTGTCTGTAAATTGTCTGTATGTGCATATTTGTTTACTATATTCGTTTACACAGACTTTTATAACTGCCCATCAAAAAAGCTGAAATAAACAAGAACTCCAACTCATACCTGCATTAACTGATAATAATCAAAGTCATGAGTGGAATATTATTGTTTCCTAATATTCTCAATTGCAAAGCTCCAGCTTTTTTATAGTTTCCTTTGTAATGAATCTGCAATATTGTAGAGGAACTCATTAGAAAGGAGGCGCCATTGGAAATACAGACATCCATCATCTCTACACCTCTCCTGCAGGGGCCGGCTGTAAAGGACTGTAACATACTACTCATGCTTCTCATGAGAAACGAGCTTTGTTGACAGGGGAAGGGGAGGTTGGGTTATTGTTTTTGCCCCATGTTGGACAAGTTAATTAATTTCAATTACCGGCAGGCCTCTGGTTGGAGGTGAGAACCTCGAGCTGCGCTGTGTGGAGGGGGAGGAGTCTGGTGTTTATCTTGCCTTTTATCAAAGAAGGTAACTGCTGTTGATGATTTGGCTCAGAGCTGTTCTGCCAACTTAAGGAGTGTCATTATGAGATGGAAGCACCTGCTTGTTTTCAAGATACTTAGACCACTCAGGAAAAAAAAGGAAGAATCTTTTCTGCTTTCTCTTTGAACATGCCCTACCTCTCAGTGTCCCTTTCACCTTTACCCATCTTTGAGCCAATGCCTTTGGACAAGATGAAAGCAAATGGCTGAGCACTTCAGTTGGGGCACGATAGACAAACTATATGGAGACCGCTCATGTGAAGTAAATGCCTCTAAAAGAATTCAAAGGCAAACAGTGTTCCAAGATGTGATGGTGGAGAGAGGCTGCATGGCTTTACACAAAATTGAAAGAATAAAGCCCATCACCTGCAGGAAGTTCAATCCATCCATCTTCTATACTGCTTGATTGAACTCAGGGTCACTGGGTGCTGGAGATGATCCCAGCTGACTGCTGATGAAGGCAGGTTACACCCCGGACTGATCACTGGCTCATTATAATACAGACGCAGAAAGAAAGAACATCACACACTCGCATGCAGGCAATTTTAGATCACCTATTACCTTCCAATGCAGCTGTTTGGACTTTGGGAGAAAAATGGAGTAACCAGAGTAAACTCATCACATGACAGCACGATGAGAACATGCAAACTTTTTGCATAAAGTTAGCCAATCTCTGACCCAAACCGGAGATATTTGCACTGTAAAGGACGAGTGTTAACCCCTATAGCTCCCGCGTGAAGAGAGAGGTGTGACCGAGCATAAAGGTAAAAAATTGCTCATACCCCCATCACTGTATTTGAGTAGTATTTTGAAGTATCTGTACAATAATATGTTTTTCAAATACCACATTTTACTTATACTTGAGTACAATTTGGACAATGTAATATACTTTACAGAGAAAATGCATAATTTTCATATATATGATAGATTTCAGGGAGTTTAATATCTGATGTTGACAATGCAATCAAATACGGTATAGTTAAAAAGTAATTAATGCAATATTTTCCGAGAAAAGTACTTGGAGGAATAGATATTTTTAGTCTGTTGCCTTATTGACAACAGTGTTTTTACTTGTCATGCTTGTAGTAAAAAAATAAATCGCAATTTTTTTTTTTATTATTCAAGCTAATCTAAGTTCGAGTTACTGGAGCCATACATTATATGTAGTTAGACATTTGGCAAGATTGCTGTTTGCCCTTAAAATTCCTATTTCCCCCGGGGCTGTGAGATGGAGTGGATGAAATTCACAAGGGAGTTTTCAATATATCTCAAGACACTTGCAGGGGCTCGCAATTTCCTTGTGTGAGTTGCACGGTCTTTCAAACATTCCCTCTGAATTTATGTCTTTTTTTTTTCTTTTTTTTTCGCAAAATAGTTTCGTAGTCATTGCTGATGTCTCAAACCCATCTGGAATCATTTTTTCAGTTTACCTTTCACGATTTAGAAAGTGCCGGAAAAAAAGATTTCAGCATGTCAGTTTGATCCTCATCTTGCAGCTTCTTCATTTCAGTTTGCTTGACGTCTGATGAAAAAAATCATCACTGGAGTAGAGAGAAACTCCGTATTGATATTGTTAAGAATGCTCAATTGTCTTGCATAACTGTCCCACAACTGTTGCATGATATTGGTGCATCCATTTCAAGATAGTTGCAAGAGCCAAAACCCGAGATTTTGATTTGTTTAATGTCGAAAGAGTGTCGAATATCTACATACATATTTTGAGCAACTGTCAGTGCCCATGCATGCATTTCACCACAAGTTTGTAGAACACTGTTGCAACATAAATGAAGTACAAATTAGGAGTGATTACAAGTTAAATTTTTCAGTATTGGATGTATTTTCCTCTTTCAGTTGTCCTTGCCCTGTCAGAAAAATGGTACTGAGGACCTTGTAGAAAAACAAACATGATTGACAGTTTTCAGAGGCTGGCCCACAGATCATCATTTAGTGGAAATAAATAACCAGAATATTGCTATTGGAGCCTAAATCAATGTGACACGATAACCAAAGTTATTAGTTGACAAACGTATATATCAGAAGGAAATTTTAGTAGAAGTAAACATGTTTGAGTTTCAAAAACAGGACCATTGCTCGACGATGAAAGTTGGAGAAGATATTATTGACATCTGTGGGCTTAATTCGCATGATACCCAAATATCTGTGTAATAAGCCATTAAAATCTAATGTTTATTTGTTGAGATACTTCAGGCTGCACAAAACAGCCTCGACAGACTGAGACACACCCTCGACATGGCTGGAAGTGACTAACATTTCAACCATCTCTTCACTTTTACAGGCAAATCTAATTCCGATCCTGGAGGGGGTTCAGCGGCATCAGTCAGTCAAGGTACCCATTATGATTGACTGATTGAAATGATAATGATGATGTGGCATTGTTTTTGCAGCTCGCACTTGGCTCAACCGGATTTCATGTTGCAATATTCAAAATTACATCTTGAGCAGTTTTTCGTAACATCAACAGATTCAGCAGCAATTAGTCATACATCAGTTTCCTCAGCACCCAACAGTGTTCAAAACATAGTGACGGTGGTCCCATATGTGGGATATTTTCACTGATACCAAGAGATAAACACCATCCTGGTCTCTTTAAGCAAGGAGCCACATAGCTTATGAACTTTCCAAAGATATTATGTTTCCACATGAATCATGCAAGAGAAAGCTCAGTGAATATTACATGCTGTTTGCAACAGATTTAAAGGATTAAATATTTATTTTCTCGCGATTCATTATTAATTCAGGTGTTCATCAAATGTCTGGAAGAGTCAACAGGAGGAGTGAAGCCTTTCTCTGTCGAGCCAGTTTATTTTCAATATATTTTTTTAGTGTTTAATGTTTATTTTTGTAGTTTGGAAAACTTAATTTGGAACAAGACCGCAACAGAAATGCAGCACTAGAAAACAGGACACCAATGGTTGTTTTTTGAAAGAATAAAAGCTGGCCTTAATTTGTTTTTACAGTATCTCAAGGGGTCAACAAAATAATGACTGAGTGCTTAAACCATTCATATGTACATCTTCTCATTTTATCCAATGTGAGGGGTTGTGGGGTGCTGAATCTGATCCTAGCCGATAATGTTTAGTGGCAGGCTACACACCAAGTCACCAGTTTATACAACGACACACAAATCCACAAGTTAGAGTTACCTATTTGTCTCAAATGTCTGTTTTTGGACGATGCTTATGATCCATTTAATGGTGTTTTTGAGAGTAACTTGGATGTGGGAAAGGTACCATTCCCATTGAGAAATGCATTGCTGTTGGATTTTGCAGGTGGTGAGTCCACATAGTCCTCCAACATGGGTTCTTTGGGCTGTGCCTGATATGTGGACCACCCTCTAAGGCTGCAGTAATGCAGTCGCTGTACTGGACTGTTGTGGTCAAGAGAGAACTGTTTACCAGTCAGTCGACATGCCTACCCTCACTTATGGTCGTGGAATTTGTGTCATGACCAAAACGAATGAAATTGCAGATACGATTGGCTGACCTGAGTTTTCTCTGCAGGGTGGCAGGCGTCAATCTTCATGATAGAGTGAGGAGCTCAGCCATCTGAGAGAGATTCAAAGTCAAGCTAAACCTCCACATTGAGAGATGCCAGTTGAGGTGGTTCAGGCATCTGAGTAGGACGCCCCCTGGCTGCCTCCCAAGAGGTTTACCAGGCTCCTGGTTTATAGAGATTATTTATTGTATATGACCATTCCCCCTCATTTTACCACTATTGGTCAATACACAGTATGATGACTGAACACATGTTTGCATTTCTATATTAGGTGCAGTAAATTGCTAAATATTTTTTCAATTCTGCTCTTGAAAATTTTCCTCCAGGAAAGCCACTTATTTCCAGAGTGTGACCTCCTGGTTGGAACGGGCGACAACAGGAATGAACCGCCAGACAAAGCTTTGCGGAGCTTTGTCGAGCCAAGCGCACACGTTTCGCTCCAACAATGCATGCATTAGCATAATAGCTACAGAGAGTCCCATCATTCCCTTAATTGATTGGTTAATTGCTCAGAATCCCTCAACTGTACTCCAATGACCAACTGGTGTCGCCTTAGGGATTGTGGGATTTGTGTCAACATTTCCCCATGTCATCTCATTCATTCCCTCTTCCTGCTACTTTTCTATAGAGCGTGAAGCATGAGATTGGATTTATAGTGTAATGGAATCAAGCACATTGTTTCTCATCTATGAGAGAAAAGGATAAAAGAGAAAAGAGAAGATATAACCCCCAACTTGCCCAGCTGGAAAGTTGATCAAAGGCCTTGCATACAGGAAAGCAGATTTGCTTCTGTATGGCTCTCTCTCTCTCTCTCTCTCTCTCTCTCTCTCTTTCTGTCACCCCTTTGCTAAGTTTACTTTTTCCAAATCCCAAATCAGTTTTTGGCTTCATTGTGATGTTGTTATCGATTTGCTTTGTTGTCTTATGCTGACTTCTTGCAGTAGGAGTAGGAATGAATAAAAGAGGTCATCACTGGGCGATCAAAGGCTCTGATATGACAGGTGCTGTGTTTTTTTTTCCAAGAATCCTGTAATGCAATTTGTGTAGAATACAGACTTGATGAAATTCACACTCTGTGGTTCTTGTCATTGTTGAGGCAGCAGTGATATAACGATTATTCAGCAATTCATGCCATCTAAATGCAAAACTTAATCAGGAGGAAAAATTAGCTGCTTTTTTCTGAGATCTACAGAAGGTCCATTTTTCTTTTTGACTCCTTCCCTTTCATTTCTATTCTCTGACTTTCATCTCAGTGAATAGAGTGCCATTATCAGTTAATTAACTCTTATCTGCTCTGCTGTTACAATGATAACACTTTCCAATGCCACATAATCATCTCCTGAAGTTACAATGTCGTGGCTACCATCTATTAGCACAACTTTATTTATATTTCCGTACGCACAAGGTAAAGGCAATGTTATTTGTTCCGGTTGAAGCAATGAGATTGGAAGGTCAGGCGAGAAGTAATTAGTTGGGATCCTGATGACTTCGTTCAGAAACTGTCTCTGGCATCGTGTCGCTCAATTTATGCTCTTGACTTTTCCACAGCTCTTTATTGGCGGGATAATGCAGAAGCTAATCGCTATCTCGTCATAGTGTACAGTACTTGGATGGAGCCTGCAGGTGCCTCATTCAAGAAATAATGTAATAATAACAATTGAAATTAGCATTTTAATTGGTTTGTAATGGGTAGCGCTTCTGTCCATACCAGTGTAAATGAGGCAGAGACTAAGTGTAGCACTTTATCTGCTTCTTTGTGTAAAAAAACACAAAGCGGTCCATCTAAACTCAAAAGACTGGTGTACATCTAATAAGTAGCCAGAAGAAGAAACGGTAAATTGACTTTACTTTTATATTCTATTCTATCTAATGAGCAGTCTCAAAATGCTTTCTAAAATTTGTTACGTTCACATGATCACTCTGTCGTGCAGCTTACGCCCATTGAGACCGACATGGGGTACAGCGTCAGGCTCAAAAGCACATGGGGAAAATCAAACTGCCAATGTAGGGATTTCAAGATTACAAGAAGCTATAGTCACCTTTCACCTGGGCTTTTGTACAGAGTGTTCAGACTCAATTAGGTTAAAGCAACTCTTGGCAAGTTTGAAAGCAACTTAAATCAAGTTTGGTAAATAGCATTTTCAACATATATTACCCCATAGTTAATCTCTCTATATACAGTATGTTATTATAGGAAGATAATAACTCATCAAACCCACAGAGGCTTGCAAAATGAACCGCAGACTCAAAGCTCACGCCTCCATATTGTCTAATATGATATTCTAAATATATGTAAAAGGGTCGTCCAAACAAAGGCAGGTGCTGACGAATCATATCGTTTCATCTAACATCTTATTAGACAAAACCTCACACATCAGCACAGTCGGCCAACATGTCACATCAAAGACGGTGTGGGAGTGGATGCGTCCGTCCTAATTAGCATCTTAGAGCGATGATCTGTGAGTGACCAGATTAGGTGTGTGTGTGTGTGCGCACACACACACACACACACACACACACACACACACACACACACACACACACACACACACACACACACACACACACACACACACATATACGCAGAGTGGTTAAGTGTATAATTATGGGATGTTTATCATTATGTTCCATCAGCCAGTGACAGTTTGACCATTACTGGATGGAAATATTTTGCCACAAGTAAAGCTTAGATGTAAATGTCTCACCTAAAAAAAAGCTGATTTGTCAAGTGCTTTAAATCACGTTTCTTGTCATAATTGATTAAATATCCCCATTATAGTGTGCATCTAAATGTTTAAAAGCTCTTCAGGCTGTTTTTGATCATTACTCTGAACAGCAGTTTATGTCTGGAGAGTAAATAAGACAAATAGTACAGACTCTCCTCAGGCGTGGATAAATAATGGTGTTTCAGTAAAAGGTGGAAGGATTACATAAAATGGACACAATATCACAAACACCCTTAAAATTGAAAGCACGTGATCCATCCACAAAGCTGCTGCCTTTTTTAAGCCATCAAATGTTAAATACTCTGTTGTAACTCTTACAGTACAATTATTATAATTTTTTTATTTAACCAGGAAAAGAAGCTATTGAGATCAAAATCTCTTTTACAAGGGTGACGTGGCCAAGAGGACCGCAGCACACATCACATCAATAGATTTGAAAAACAAGTAAAACTAGTTTAATATAATACAATAGTTAAAGTGAGATAGTGCAGATTTCTATATACACCATTTTAAAGATAAAATATATTTTTATGGCAAATTACAATAAAGTGTGATACATTTTTAGACATTCATTAACAGTAAAAACTTTAATAACACAAAGACTGGTTTATCGATCCTCTCTCTTTGAGGAGTAATAATGAACCGAAATGCTTTAAGGATATCAGTTTGGACATTTTGGTTTCAGTTTGAGGGTTGTTCCTGGCAGAGGGGGCGGAGAAATTAAAAGCTCGCTTCCCCAGTTCAGTCCGAACACGAGGAACATGGAGGTGAAGAATGTCACTGGAGCGTGACATTAAAATTGCAATGTGCTCTTTAAAAGAAAGCTCTCGATCAAGAACAAAACCAAGATACTTGTAACTACTGACACATTCTATTTGTTTACCCTGACTGGTGGTTACTACCTGGTCACTTACAATGAGTAAAGACCATCACTTTTGTT
Source organism: Parablennius parvicornis (assembly GCA_900302745.1). Classification (NCBI taxonomy): domain Eukaryota; kingdom Metazoa; phylum Chordata; class Actinopteri; order Blenniiformes; family Blenniidae; genus Parablennius; species Parablennius parvicornis. The sequence goes on along the minus strand of OMNM01065594.1, from coordinate 3,364 downwards.
TTCTTTGCATTCAAGACACGTTTCAAGTGTCCTAGGACCGAGCCCTGTGGCACACCTTTGGTGACCTCTAAAAAGGGAGAATTTGAGCTGCTCATTTGAATGGACTTGCATCTGTTTGACGGGTAGTCGACAAACCAGCCGAGAGCAGTCCCTAAAATGCCAATCAGTTAGAGTTTTAATTAAAAGAGAAAGGTCCAGTGTCAAAAGCCTTTGACAGGTCAATAAAAAGTGCAGTACAATATTTTGTGAAATCCAGTGCATAAATAAAGTCGTTTAAAACATTTAAAGTGGCTGTGACTGTGCTGTACTGCTTTCTAAAATCAGATTGGAAATTCTTTAAACTACAATAGGTTTCTAAAAACGACTTCCATTTTGGCACTGATCAGTTTATCAAAAAGTTTTGCCACAGTGCACAGTTTCGAAATAGGCCTGTAATTCTTTATTTCGGAGGGATTTCCTCCTTTAAAAAGAGGGAGTAGCTGTAGGATTACCTTATATACACTGTACCGTGTGTGTTCAGATCAGTAGCTCCTGCATAAGGGTTGCACAGTGTTCCAGTGGTTTGCATTGTCACCTCCCAACAAGAACACTCCTGTTGGTTGCTTGTAGTTTGCATTGTCTGCTTGTGCATGCAAGGATTTTGTTCAGATGTTTCCGGCTTGTCAAGTGAATAGACATCACTAAATTACCTTTTTGATGTGTGTGAGTGAGCTGCCACAATGTTCAAGTGGTTCAAACTGTTACCTCACAGTGAGAATATTCAGTGTGTAACCAGGCGTGTCTCTGTGGGGGTTTGCATGTTCTCCCTGTGCGCGGGTTAGTTCATCTGCTTGATCACCCAGTTCACGTGCGCTAAATGGCACGCTCATGCAAATAGACTGTACAAGTCTTACTGCAAATCTGGGAGATGATCAGGTACAAGCTGTGGGGGGCCCGTAGAGGAAATGCTTCTCATCACAGTAAAAACTGCATCAATGCCATGTATGAAAAGTGTTATATAAATAAAGTTTGATTTGATTTGACCTTTTAAATTGAGTTAGAAACGGAAGCAATCATGAACAATAGAAGACTTAGAAAATATCACTGTGCATTGTACATGAATGCATTTTACAGTATTTTATGCAATGAAAATACACTAGGTATTCCATATTCATGAAGGCAAACACTCTTAATACTGTATACAGTGTGTAATATTTTGCAATCCTCAGTTTTAGAAGACAACGATAAGTGAAGATAAAGTAAGATAGGATGAATTAAGATGAGACAAACTCTATATCTCACAATGAGGCAACTTCAACGTTCCAACATGGTGATAGATCCTAACTTTGATAAGACAGACCCAAGTTGCATGTACTGTAGATATGTTACAGATATGATCAATGGATGAAAAAATTTTGTACTTTTTGCCACATTTGAATCATCTCTTACCATATCCGCCCATTCAGAAGTGACTTAGATATCAGTTTCCACAGCAGAAAGACACAATTCAGCAAATGAGAAGTCACGTTTTTGTAGAAACACCACTTGTACAGGCAAATCTCAGAATGCAAGGCGACACAAGCACTGTGCTGTTTCTCTTTTCTTATCAGGGTGAAGCGAATCTGCTCACAGAAAGATCTGTAATCTCAGCAGGTTTATAAAGTGTGATCCGGCATAAACAGACAATTCCTCTAAACTTCATCTCAGTTTGGTTTTTCTCAGCACCGTACAGGTGCCAGAGGTAGCATAAAACAATGGTTTTGTTTTTTGTGTGTGTGTGCGCGTGTGTGTGTGTGTAAGTGGAGCGAAAGGGGGAAACAAATCGAGGGAGCGCTCGCGTTTCTGTTGTCGCTCGGAAGAGAAGTGATGAAAGCTGTCGTCTGCTGCGCTTGCTGGCTGGCCTGGGAGGGAAAGGGACACATCACCGACAGATACTTCTCACAGTATGAAGAAGATGTTATTCCCCATTGAACCATTTGTTGAGTCAGACACAGTATGAGTCTTGTGTTTTGGTTGTTTGTGTAGAAATGTATCACAGGGTCTGTTCAATCCTCTTTAAGTGGATATAAAGGGAAGTACACTCCTGATAAAACATGTGATAAAGTGATGACTGCACTGCACAGAGCTTCAGTGCATTATATTCACATGCTTTGCTGCGTCCCTGTTGTATTATTATTACAGTATTATTACAGTAAGGAAATAATTCTAGATTACTCCTAAAGGATTTTTTAGCTGGAATGTTCTTGGTAACAGTGTGGCAGTGGAATACCTAAACTAGTAGAAAACAAACTGTACATATATGTAAATTTTAACACATCATCATAATGTATTCATTCTATCAAGATAAGTAGATACAAGAAATCAATGCCTTCTCCTACATTGTTACTCTTACTTATTGACTTATTATTGTTTATTTTTCCGGTTGCTGTGCAAAGGAAAGCAACAATTTCCAAATTACTTGCTATGCTAATGAACTTCCAGAGAGCTGGAAAAATGACCCCAAACAAATAAATATGATGGTCCTGTAGGCTGACTTCCTGTCCGCTCGGAACAGAATGTATTCATAGTATCTAAAGTGAGAGGGGAGCTAAGTAATTGAATGCTGATAATCAAACAGGCTTGATCACCATGTTTGAACAAAACACTCAAATTTAATAACCGAATCATATTTGATGAAGAGCAGAAACTGTTGAAAACTGAAAATGACATCGTTTCATGCATGATGAAATTAACAGTATGCTGTTCAGAGCTTTACACAAACAATCTGGGCAACATGGTTCAAACTCCGTGTCACAAATTCTTAATCTCGCATTGTGAAACCGTTACACTAACTCAGAGGTCTGCAACCCGTAGCTCTTGAGCCACACGTGGCTCTTTCTTCTCCATAGCAGCTTTCTGAAGCTTTCACAAGATGTTTGAATTGAATATCAGATTTTATTTGCACACCAGACTAATTCTCAAAACGTCTAAATCAGCTAAAATGGCTAAAACAGGTGACAAGCACAAGAGTCAAAATTACTTAACCTGTTAAAATAAAAACAGCCAAGGACTAAAAGAGCTACATTTGCTATATAAACTGAAAAATTGATAAAAGTCAAATAGCTGACACACTTAAGATGTCTTCACAAGCAATACAAATCAAATGACAGTAAAATGCATAAATTCAAAAATTATCTACTTTTCATTCTTTAGGTATCTATTGTGTCTGTTTGTAGTGCAAATATATACTGCTATATAGTGTCAACACTATATTTAGTTATATTTAGTTTATTTGTATGTCACATTTGTTTTAGCATTTGAAAATAGATACCACTTAGTTTTGATGCCATTTCAAGAATCCTCCCACTTCTGTAGATGTGAATTATTTGATCAAGAAGATGGACTT
>OMNM01065591.1:0-34584 GCA_900302745.1 Parablennius parvicornis | reverse complement strand
TAACATTTTCCAAACCCCCCCCCCCAAAAAAAAAAAACAATCAACAGCCACATATGAAGAATGTGCATTAAGGATTTTTTGCAAATGAAACGTGTAAATACAATGAACTATTCCTCTCTCATTCAGCAAAAACTATAATTGGGAACTCGTCAAAGAGTTGATTATCTTTGACTGTTTGAAGGAAAACTCAAATGACTAATGAAAGCTTATTCACCTTTGAGGGCTTGATCACATTCAGAACCATTGTGATCAACGAAGAGTTCCATCATGAATGGTATCGTGCGAATATTCACATGAGACTTTTGTGTGCAAACACATCTGCTGGAAAAAATACTGTTTCCATGTTTGTTCACTTGAGGTCTCCAGGGAGTGATGAGATGCAGTGCAGTTCGCCCACGCACCCATAATAAAATGGCATCCCAGGGAGTTGGACATGATGGTGGAAAAACTTATCAAACATATTGGACCAATACAGTGAATAAATCTGAATTAAAGCGCACTTCACTGCATCCTGTTCATAGATCCTCTTCCATACAAGTCTGTGAATAATATCAGGTTCTCTATTATTATTATATTTATTAGCGGATCAGGTTCTGTGTATCATGTTGCCTCTGACAGGATCTGAATTATTCTTATTATTAGTATCACTTACCCTAGGCCACTTATTGCAGTGGGATTTTTTTTCTTTTTTAAATGTACCAGAAAGCAGAGAATTAGAGCTTTGCTCATAAATACTTATCATTATGGTGCTTCCCAGGTCTTTCATAGCATGACCATCTAATCTCTAACAAGTTTTACTATATTTAGTTTTGTTTCTTGGTAATATTTAGCAAAAGCGATTGAGTTTTGGACATTTATCCGAATGCAAAAACAATTTGAAAAACTATTTAATCAGGTTTTTGCAAACATAGCAGCAGTTAAGAAAATTGGACTTTCGACACAAAATTGTTTCATTAATTGCATTCACTATAAAGATTAAACATTCACATCTGCTCAGTGTTTAGGCTTCACAGGTGTAGCACCAATTGAGATTAAACTTTAGTTTTTTGTTTTCTTGGTAGATTACGGATTAAGTTGGATGCTGAAGCTGCAATGTTGAGAAAATGTAAAACTTGTTGAACTCACTAATGGGTGCCCTCACCAACAACTGTATGAAAAATGAAGAAAAAAAACAGCCTGAACAAACAGTATGAGTAATTCACGGTTATTGGCAATACTTAACATGATTTCTACAATTCAAACTCTCTTCCCACCCACACGCAAAACGACCTTATGTATAAACAACCGATAACAGCCTCTGTATTTATCTGATAATTTATTCCATTTTGGATTGTATTACACTTCGAAGCCAGCCGCTGCAAACAAACAGAAGCATTGCAGTGTGTCAGTGTTACCCACTAATGTGGTTTTACGAACTCGACCCATGGACCGAGCCTGGCTCGGGCTGATATGGCAGCTTGTTTCCACGGTCCACAGCCAACCAGCCAATCCTTTGGATATTGTCTCATGTTTGTACTGGAGGCTTTGGCTGCCCTCTGTGAGTCAACTGACTGATAATCCACTGCAGGGGATCTGACCACATAGGCGAGTGGGAGCACAGACGGACACGGGTAAAGGAAACGCACAGCGAGAGGGAGCCTGGCACAGGCATACGGTAAAAGTAACCAAAATAAGCAAAAGGGGGCAATTTGAGAGTTATTAAATGTTTTACCGAGACACAAGAGCAGATGAATGAAGGCAGCAAGGCTGAGAAGGTTTGAGGAGAGAGTGGACACAAATGAGGACATAAAGAGTGAGAGGCATCGCGAGCGACCACATGCAACGCGAGCTCAGTCGATTATCGTCCGGCTGTCTCTTTTAAACAAGACAGAAAGAAAGAAAGAAAGAAAGAATTAATATCTGGGTGGGAGTAGGAGAGAGTGTTGGGTGAAAGACAGGAGGTCCTGTTCCACTCTGATACAAACAAAGTGAAGGAGGAGAGAACAGGTGGGCAGCCACGGGAGAACAAGTATGCCATTGTTTGGCCGCCTCGAGTAGAACCGTAAGGTCCAAATCTCCCCAAAACCACCGGTCGGTACAAGCATCTCTCGGTGGATATGAACTGGGAGTTAGCATTAGCAAGAGGTTACTGCTGCACAGTGTGCTTTGACTTCTCCTGCCCCGTCATGCCGATGGTGGGCCCGGCTTTGGTGCTCTCCTTAACCGTTACACCAACTGACCCTGAAACCATTGCCAGATAAACACATACACACACATACACAGTGAAACAGATGGGGCGTGGTGGGGTGTGTGTGTGTGTGTGTGTGTGGGTGAGGGGCTATAGAGTAGGGTGTAGGCAGTCAATAGTAGATTTTTTTTTTTTGGCCAGCTTTACCTTGCTCACTTCATTGCCAAGGAGAGGCAGGCTCAAACTCTGACAGTCTGGATCATACACCACCAGCTGGTACGCCGAGAGCCACAACCACGGGCAGCATGGTGTCGAACAAAGTTAGGAGGCAATAAAAAGGAACTACCACCAATTTAAAACAAATACGAGTCACAAAAAGTCACAGAAGCAAATGATTGGGATTGTGATAAAAAAAAAAAGGATTACTGTGGGAAATTGTGGCTATGTGGGATCCTTTCATATTGGCGGGTTGCAAACCCACACCCATCACCAGCTGGTACCAGCCACTGATGTGGGGTTGGGCACACACACACTTGCACACACACAAACACACTCTTATTTATAACCTCTGTTAAGTCCGGATTCTCTGTAATGTTGGGGTTTCAGTAATGTTCACATGCTCTTAACAGCCTTGACTGCTCCAAGTGACGAGTGCCCACACACACAGCCAAGCCTGATCCCACACTCAGTGTGAACTCTCCCCTTTTGTCACACACACACATGCGCGCACACACACACACACACACACACACACACACACACACACACACACACACACACACACACACACACACACACACGTTAAAAGTGTAGAGGTCCTTCAAAAACAAGACAGTAAATAGAAAAGTTAATTTCTCTCATACAGTGAAAACTTTCCTATTTTTAAACTCTTACTTCCTCATGAGGTCTGCAAGCAGTTACTTGCAACGTTTACATTTTTAGTTTGAATCACATGAGGTCTGGTAGTGATATCCTCCATCACATGCATGTTTTTGGTTTGTGGGAGGAAACTGAAGAAAATGCAAACTCGCCAGCAAAAAGCCCGGGTTCAGAATCAAAAGACCTCGTCGCCATGAAGGAGAAAGTCTGAACCAGCACTGAATCAGAGGAAACTAAACTGACTGAAAATATTATTAACTTCACAAGAATGTGAAACTTGTTGAAAAGAAATGGGAGCCACAAGAATTAAGGGATCTTTCATGAGTACATTTACTTGTAGTTTAATTAAACTTTGTAATAATTTCTCTGTTTTCACATGGTGTGATTTCACTTAAGCAACTGATGCCGATGGGGTTCAGGTTCGTGTTGAGTAAACGATGACGTTCCCACTGAGATGTATTGCGACTGCAGAAACCGGACCTTCCCTGGAAAACACTAAAAACAGCAGCCACAACAGTTTTACGGTCCATTCTTTGGCTCTACTTCCTCCTGTATAATAAAAGCTAAACTAAAGCGAGTTGAAACGCTGTGGACCGACGAGGACAAAAGGTCATTGGATTTATTGACAAAAACTTTAAAGTGTATTTATGGTAACAGAGAGTAAATCCATGAAATCATGCCTCGTGGTTAAAACACAAAATCTGCCGCAATAACGACTGAAATCCCCTTGTGTAATAGTAGATATCATATAATATGCTTTGTTTTTATTTTTAATAGAGTTATCAGTGCTCACAAATCTAAACCAGAGTAATGTGGGGATTTGGATTACTTTGGATTGCATGCAGTCTGCTGGAGCACTTGAGACACTTTGGACCAAATCATCTTCCACAGCTGAGACCATCAAATACACGTCAAGCTTTTATAGGACACTGCAGAGCGTTCGGTATTTATAAGTTCATATAAAAACTTCACAAAATTTGAACCACCAGAAAGAGTGTGACTGTTTAGTGTGAACAGCCACAACCGCGTCAAACTCCAGGAAAAATAAAACCTGGAAAGCAAAGTGTTGTTGCATCTCATGAGAAGAATGTGAGGAATTCATCAGACACATCAACTTTCACATGTGAAGGAAAAAATTCTAAAGATGCTAAAACAACAGTTTCTTTTATCAACGATGACATGCTCTGATGTCTTTCTGTCTCTGGTGGCATTTTCTAATAAATCATTTTCATGAGTCTGCTCATGTGGAACCATTGGCCAAGGAGCAGTGGAGGTGGGGGAGAATTTTAATGGGGAACGTGCACATGTGATAAATCTAATAAACCGAGTTAACGTGGTGTTAAATAGGGAAAAAATGAACTTGATTACGAGATAAAAGAAACTACCATCAACACTGAACAACCAGGACACAAAGATAATCGCTTGCTACTGCGAGTATGTTATGTCCTGACAAAAAACATCCATTCAATTAGATATAAACACTGATGGTTTCTTCATATCAACACTAACTTTCCGTGTCTGGATGTTTCTCATCAAATTTAAAGTTTCAGTCAGTCGGCAGGTCATCACATTAACTCACTTTGTCTGAGAACCACAGCAGGTTGGACTCTTTATAATGAGTGAACATCCCATAAACAGGATCCATCAGCTCCTTTAAGAGCAGCAGGAAGAACTCCTTCGTCACTCCACCTGCATCCACGGCCTCCTCGCCGTCAAAGATCACCTGGAGGGCGAGGCAGGGGTAACAAATAATGTTTTAATGTCATCAGATCAAACATCATGGGTTAACTTCTGCTTCCGTCTCACCTTGAGCGGCTTCTTCAGATCCACGTCGGAGTACATGGTGAGCTCCCGCAGGGTGTCGCTCACTAAATGGCTCCGGCGGACGTGGAGCACCAGATAAGGGTTCCTAGCGAGGTGGGGTTCCAGTGTGAGCAGCATGAAGACATTGTGCAGGTTTGCACCGCTTACTGCCATCTTGGCCACAGGCGGAGGAAGAGATGGAGAAACCAAAAGAAAAGAAAATGCAGGACATTTTTTTTTTTCAAACATTCTGGAGTATCGCTTCTTTCACCTGATGACAAAACACAAACTACATCCTGTCTACCTGCATCTGCAGCTCAGCATCTGTTTGCAGCATGGTCGTCTTGGCTTGGGCGTTCAGTATGAACGGATAGGCACATAGGTTCACTGTGAGGAAGTCACTCTGCAGAGGAAACAAGGTTTTACCATCAACTTCATAGTGAGTCCATTTAATGCTCTGACAGGTGCATCCCCAAAAAACACATCATGATGAATGATTCATTATATCATTTTGAACCATGTGACTCAGATATTTGATTTTCATGACTGAAGAAGTCAAATTATAAAGAACAAAACTAAATAGGCTTGAAATATTTCAGTTATGAGTAAATAAATCCAAATTATATCACCATTTCATTGTGTGGATTTTGAGAAATAATAATTTTTCCCTTTGAAACAAACTGTTGGAGAAGCACCTGAAGCTTTGGGTTAACGTTGGAGGAAGGAAGTACCTGTGATGGGGACGATGATCCCATTTTCTAAAAAACAAGACGAGAGAGCAATAAATAAGCAGCATTGCACCATCAATGAAAAATCCCTTCGACGTTAGAAAGGTGATAAAGCCAATAACGTCATGAGGAAATTGTCTTACAACTGTGCAGCTGAACTGAAACGTTTAATAAAGTGAATTATTGTCACTCACAATCTCGGCTTTACTCAAAAACCATTTGAGGTAGTCTTCCTGGATGTCCACCAGGCTGGTGATGTCGGGGATATAAAAGCGGTTGTATTCCACATGGTGAGCCTTTAAATTCACCTGTTAACAGAAAAAACAATCTGCTTTACTGCCGGGGGAAGACGTGACAGTAGATTTCAACGTCGACACGTTGCTAAGACGCAATCTTTCAAGAAAACCTTGTGGAGCTTCTCCAGCAGCCTCAACGTGGCAAGAAAGTAGTTTTCATAGAAGACGGGCACAAGCAGCGTCTTTCCTCCAGTCAGCATGAAGACCACAATGCTCTTGTACATGTCGACCATTCGGGTGAAAATGCTGCCGTCCACAAAACACCACCAGTTATCTGCAAACAAACATCAGAGTTTCACTGAGCAGCAGCAGACTAATGCTCAGTCCTTCACTCTGTACTTTGTTCTCCACTCAGATGGGAGTTTTGGTTTTACTTCATATCTGAACTATTCGTACTGCCAGCGAAGGCTGCAGTTGTTGAAAGAAAACCCTCAATATGAGCCCGCGGTCTTCATCTTCCTCTATACTTCAGAGAGAACAGAAATGTTTCACTGGGTCCCATTTTGCAATGCAAACAGAAAATTATTAAAAGGACTTTAAGTACTTCACCAGTGGAATTTGATATACAGTGTTCTCTTGCTATATCGCGGTTCACTTTTCGTGGCCTCGCTGTTTCGTGGATTTTTTTCACTACAACTTTGCATGCTTTTGTTTGAGGAGTGAAACTCTGGAGCGTAATTGTTCTGGTGGCGGAACCACGAAGCTCCGTGTCCGAGATACCTCGTCCCTCCTCGGGCTGAGGACAGCGCCATGGAGGGTGACAACATGGAGTTCTGGATGTGTTAAGTGAGGAACCAGGAGGAGAGTGAAACAGGAGGAGAGTGAACCAGGAGGAGAGTGCAGGCTGAGCAGCTGCGTGTCCCAGACGGTGAAGCTGCTGAGAGGCTGAGAGGACGACTATGAAGGTTGGAACTTTGTTTAAACAAGAGAGAAAAGTCTGAAAATGTTAATTACTGTCTGAGCAAAGTGTATGGTGACGGCTTTTACAGCCTTAAAACATTTATAATGATTCTGAAAAAAGTATAACTAACGACTTTGCGGATTTTGCCTATTGCGGGTTATTTTTGGAACGTAAACCCCACGATATACAAGGGACCACTGTGTGTGTACACACACACACAAACTTAACTGTGTTCACTCTACATATCAAAAGGACCCTGCAAAAAGACGCTTTGTACAAATATAACTAAACTCTGGGTTTAAGAATTGTAGTAATGTAACACTCTTTAACATGTTTCATATTATAAGATCTTTTCAAAGCCAGTTGGGATCCACAGCTGATTAAATGTTTTTAACTGTTGAGTCTTTTTAGTTTGTCACTAGTGCAGCTGTCACATGTATTAATCAGCCCACTGAGACAAAACGTTTCCTCCTGCTTCCCCGGGTGGACAATTGCGCAAAACTTTAAAAAATCACTGACTCAAACCAATTATTTGTTTAATGTCCCACCTGTCAGTTGAATCAAACAAGCTTTGGCTTTTGATACTTTGAGATATTTAATGTCTTATAAACATAACCTTTATGTTTGCCCATTTTTCTCATCGAAGAATTGAATGTGATTTTACATAAAATAAATCAATACTGACCATGGTCATTCATTATCAGCGGGATTCTTCTGTTTGGGGTTCGAACAACATACCCAGTACTTTGCTGGGGTTGGCATCCAGCCGAAGAATGGCCATGGCCAGGGGGATGGTGAGGCGGATGTAGTTCTTGGAGTCTTGCAGGGCCGGGTACTCGGACAGGATGAGGTAGATCCTCATGGCCTCCACGTCCGGGGGCGAGCGCGGCAGCTGAGGGATCAACAGACTCTCAAAGCTCTTGGTGGCCTGAGCAGATAGGACACAGACATTAGACCAGGTTTCAAATTTCAAAATAAACTGCATCCAACTGGCAAAAAAATCCAAAAACAGTATCGGTCACTACGTTCAAGGAGAACTTCCTATTGGTCAGAGAGTGACCCCGGACACATTAGATTTCCCCGTGAGCTCAAACATTAAGGTCCATGTTGGAGGACATGATTTCAAGCAAGTGGTTTTCCACCAAAAACTAAGAAATACGGTTACCTGCTCCTGAAGTCCAGAGAAGGCTGGTTTACTGAGAGTCTCAAACAAAACTCTGACAGAGTTCAGATCAATGCCCGGCATCTTTGGGTTGGTTTTGAAGTGGATATCATCACTGTGGAAAAAATACAATTGTATAGAAGATAAACTATGTTTGGAGAATACAGTCAAGGTTTGTTCTGGACTTGATGGTTAATGGGAGAAAAGAAAATGGATAAAATATATTGAAAGTTCACTGGAAAACGACTCCAGATCATTTGCAGGTGTTTTCCCACCCTGTTCACGATAACCATCTGCTAAAGATTCTGCTTCCTCTGTACAGATAACATCTTTGCCGGGCTGACAGTCGACGTAGTGGACGAGATGACGTTCGCCAAGAGAGAGAATGTGACACGGAGCAAAGACCTGGTGAGGTCGAGCTGTTCACACAGGTCGGGTTTACTGAAGAACACAGTATCTGTGTTTTTACTGTTGTCAGCAAATAGTTCATTCCTCAAGGACAAGTCTGCAGCCTGAACTGTTCTCCCTCCACAACGTATCTAACCTCACATTTTATAGGCAACATGATGAATGCATCTGCCAAACTACAATTTCTTCATAAGATTCTTCTCTGGGGAGATTCATTCACGGTGAGCTTGAAGAGGGTTAAAGTCAAAATTAATCAGCTGCACAGAGACATTGATCAGTTTACTGTCAGGCACAAACTTTTATTGTGTCTATGTGTGATTAGAAGTTTGATTTTCTGTCTCTCTGTCTTTGTCCTAAATATCTAGGATGTCCTCTGCCTTCACATACAATCAGCTGGACTCTCCCATGGAGAAGAGTTGGATGAAGCAGCAAGAGCGAATCCTCAAACTTTAAGATGAGCGTCACCGACCGGCTTCCTGCTATGCAACAAAACTGCCAAAACGATTAAAGAATAGATGTCATTTTATGAAAGACAATTATTCCATCATAAAAACACATTTCACTCCTCATTTATATTTTATCATATTGTTCTGACTTTGGCTGCAGTGTGGAAGCAGCCGAGTTACAATCATCAGTCGCCTGTCATCTTCTTTAACCTCAAAGCCAAACATCACCAGGCTTCTCTTATCGTCTTTCCCCCGTTATTCTTATTATTGATCTTTTGTCTGACTTCACAAAACCTTTAGCTCCCTTAGTGGCTCACCGAAGAAAACAAGAAATATCACCAAAAAAACTAAGTACAGGACAGTTTTTAGTGTGTGTGCATTGAAGAGTGCAGAGAAACGTCTTTACAGAGTTCAAAACTTCTGTTCATCAACTGATTTGTTAGAGAAGTGAGACAGAGGCTAAAAATCAGGGTACAGAGGGAGGAACACTGAGAACCACAAGAGAAGAGTTTGAGCAAAGAAAACAAACAATATTTAACTAATGTTGATTGATTGACATCAGTATCATCTACCTTTCTTTTTAATCCATCTCAGAGTATTAAAAAGAATACTCTCCTCCAAAAGACGGAACAACTGGACTGTTTGTCAGTGATTTTCATACCTTTGGTCCAAGAAGCTGCCGTTCCAACAAGCCGCAGAGGAGAGCTGAATGATGATGTCACTGTGGGGAGGAAAAAAAAAAAGAAACAAAAAAGCATAAAACAATAATATAGACAGAATAATTTTATAGGTTTGTATTAAAGTATTGGTGAAATTAACAAAAATGTGATCCAACATAATGAAAATACTGTAATCCAAGGTATTGAGTAACCAGTGTTTACTGTCACTTACTTTGTGACAGCCGAGTCTGTGCTGTACATCAGTTTTAACCTCCAGGAATTCAGCCTCTCAGAGTTGATCGGGGTGAGAGTTTTACTGACATCAATCACTCTGAAGTCGTCTGGAGTGGCTGAACTCTGCACACATTAACATAAAGACAACAGTTTACACTCGTACTTCCACGCGGTTCAGTCCATTTATTTGAAGAAGTCAAAGAAAAACAGACGCCGCATGAGGGTTAAATATTTTGCTTGGGCATGTGGCCGAGGCTGCAAGGTTCACATCAGTGTGTAATCCTGTCGGCTTGCTTGAACCGAAAGCCTCAAATATTGAGCATCAGCATCAGTGAAGAAAGATGAGACTTTAATGCTACCCTGTGGTGAAACGATAAACTGTCACAACTCCCAAGTGGCAGCTTCATGGAAGTAATCATTTATGTGAGTAAACAAAATAAACATGTGTCCACATGTTGAACTCCACCTAATAGTAATTGGAGGGATGAAATGCTCACTTTATAGAACATTTCCCAAGATTAATGACAAATGAAAACCTAAAAAAGAGGGAAAATTCAAGTCATGTTGCACTGATTTTTTGCAAATAAATCGATGCATTTGTCACTTTGTATGTTAGAATTTTAATAAAAAAAACCGAAACCTTTGTGTCTCACCAGGTAAACTTGATGTTGTTAAATGTTTTGTAGGATTTTTTTGATTTTTAAATGAGTATCTCATGTGATGAAACTTCTCAAATCCATTAACAGATGAAATCAACAGCTTTGTCTGTAGAGAGGAGATAAACTCCCACAGGAAGAACATACTTGAACATTTGAGAACAGCAGGAAGCTGTGATCTCCTCCGCAGACGACTCTGGTCACCGTACAGAGTTTTGAATCTTAAAAAAAAACATAAGTAAAAACGTAAATATGACCAAATCTGCAACAGTCAATCAGTTTATATTGCTTTGTACATACGGGTCAGTACAGTGGTCCCTGCCTTTTACCACTATACCTTTTACCACTATACCTTTTGTCAGCCAAAAATGGTCTTAAATTGAAGGTGGTCTTAAAATAAAGGAGAAAATTTCAGGTTCCGCCTTGCTATGACAGGACGTATGGGTTTAATGTCTTTATTATAGATGATGCTTTTTAAATGTGTGACTCCTGTTTGTATGTACTACAGCATTTGTAAATTGTAATTAAAATATAACAACATTACATGTACATTGTAATGAAATGCGGACACACACACACACAGAAACTGATTCACCCCTGTGCATGTGCGACAATATTATCAATTCGGCGTGACTGAAAAATCGTATGTCTGTTAATATTGAGTGAATAATTGCAACATTGTATGTCTGTTCTATGCCAGCGAGACCGAGGCTCAAGGAGCCGCAGCAGCTGTCATTTCAGATAGTAATCAGATGGTAATCAGATAGTAATCAGATGATAATCAGACAGTAATCAGATCTAATCAGATCTAATCAGATAGTAATCAGATGGTAATCAGATAGTAATCAGATAGTAAACCAGCCTCGGAAGAGAGAGAGAGAGCCAAAAAGGAGCGGCGGCTCCGACACCCGCCATCGATGTACAGAACAGATGGAAATGAAAGATTTGTGGAAGTAAAATTCTAACAAACGGACGGATTATACGTCCGATCGGAGGGTAGTTGGTCGCGGTAGTTGCGTTAGTGAGGGAGCCGTAAAAAAGAGGTGTAAACTGCAGGGACCACGGTAATATTAACTGCATTTGCATCGCATCTGCCTTTGTTTGTGTAGTAAGCAGGTATAATCATTTGCCAACAAACTGCTCAGCTTTACTCATTAACATTTTTCATTTACACAATAAAACAGCAAAGCTCAGACGTTCACAAAAAGGAGATTTGGACTCTGAGCTTTGTACGGTGGCTGTAACTGGGATTTTAAAGGGCCATTATGTAATGCCATTTCTTAATTTTCATACAAGCAATCGTGATTCTAAATAAATAATAAAAATAATAATAAAAATCTAAGGCTTTTGGCTTCAGTTATGAAATAAGAGCAAAAACATGTCATCCACTCATGTTTCTTCCAACTGCATCTCCTCCAGTGAAGGAAAGAATGTCTCAACAAGGACAAGCTGGTTTCTTCAAGATCAACATGAGTCTGGATGAAATGGATTCTGATCTTCTTGCTCACCCCGAGTGTGGAGGTTCCCCGAGAGGAGACTGGCCTTGACCGGACTCGGGCTCCTGGAGTCTCCCAGCATTCCCGTGCCCAGCTGGCCATGGCTGTTACTGCCGAACGCAAACACCAAGCCAAAGGACGGCACGAACGCCAGCGTGTGGTGCCTGGAGACAAGACAACAAATGGAATGTTTGCATGCAGAGACATGTGGACCAACTCTTATCGCCGAGTCATCACTTTCACCTCCAGATTCACAGCCACATCAAAACCATCACAGAGACGACATTCTTGGTTTCAAATACAGATTATGGGCAGTCTGTGGTCCAACAATCATCTGTGACGGTTTATCAAACTCAGGATTAATGGAGCCGATCCAGTTGGTAATGATTGACAGCAGGGTTAATCCTGTGCTGCTCGTCAGTCCTTCACAGGAAGCTCAGACCTCCACCGAAGATCAACGTACCATTTATCCTGAAATGCTTGTTCATAGACTGCAAGATGGAAAAAAAAAATCCATGCACACAAAAGGAGAACATGGAGACTCCACAGGGAGCAGTGTGTCAGTCCAATGACAGATTTAGGTTCAGCTGAAGTCCAAGGTAATTCCATTTATTATCAAAATCAAGCTGCGTGTGATCAGAGGGGACGTGATGTTCAGCAGTGGCCTCAACAAGATATTTCAACACTGATAAGGTCGACTGCTGGAAATGACTGAACTTCAGGAGCAAAAACAGGCTGCAGGAAGAAGTTTATTGTGGAATTAATTATAGATAAAGTGAAAAATTTAGACATTATTCTGAGTGAAGATCAAGTATTGAATTTTCTGATTCTGGTCTATTCTGATTGGTCAGATGATGGTTACTGTATTCCAGTGATATTTCAGGCTTGAAGAATTCTGGTAATATAAAACAATTTGCGCCGGTTTATGTCAGAGGCAACGAACAACCAAAGAAAGCAGCGTTAACCTGTATTAGACTAACCAGCGTTAGACTACTGGTCAATGATAAATCATCCTGCTCCGTCCTACTTTTTTCATATTGTCCAGTTAAGAGCATCAGAGGCACTGACAGGAAGGAGAAGCTTCGCCAGAGAAAAATGGACAGTGTGTTTAATAGTGAAGCAAAAGTTTAATAAAAGGTCGTAAGTCTAACATGTTGAACAAATAACTAAACAACATCACTTATTTCAATATTCAGTAAAACTATCAAACTACTTCCTGAGTGATTGACTTTTACTTTCCCATGTTAGTTTGGGAGAAATCAGAATAAATCTAGATGTTGTTAAATATTTGCCTGAGAAAGAGTTCACAGCGTCACAAAGCTTCATCGTACCTGCCACAGGCGATCTGGGAAACCTCGGTGCCCATGAGCTCCAGCACCCGTCTGGGTAAAGGTTCATTACTGGTGGAGCCATGACCCAGCTGACCCCAGGAGCCGTCGCCGAAGGTAAACAAGCCGCCGTCCTGTCAGACAGAAAGATGGGCACCGTTTGCACACCACTGCAAGATAGTTAGTCACAGCACATCTGAGGGATTTTTTTTTTTAAAAGCCTGTTTGACATCACAGACAGTTTAAAATAAAATAATAGACTTCATTGAAAAGAGACTATCATCTTAGAGGAAAGTGATGCTCTCAATCATCCATACCTTTGTCAGGGCCGCAGTGTGCTCATCTCCACAACTGATGTAAACAACTTTCTGAGATCTCAGAAATTTGATGTGGCATGGGACAGCACGGTCTGAGGACAGAGGAAAGGTTTCTATTGTTCTGCTGACTAGTTTCCATAAAGGAGTGCGACTCAAAAGGAAAACTTTATCAATCTGCAGCATGCAATCTTTACATCTGGTCCCTAATAAAGGACTGGAGGATCAAATCACAAACCTTGCAGCTCAGTTGACATGACTAGTTTGAATTTTATATGGCGATAATGCACTTGTGGTTTAGTAAAAAAAAATGTTTTAAGTTATAAAGTGGCAGGATGTACTGGACTGTTGAGCCACTACGCTGCTTGTAACCCTCAGGGGAGTCACTGGAAAACTCAAACAGAAACTTTCAACCTTGCTATTAGGTTTAAGTTCTTACTTTTGTGTTATTCTGACAATAGTAAAAAATAAATACTGCTACGTTCCAATTTCAGGTTGGATGATTTTGTGGAGGGCATAAAAGTGGCTCATATTTGTCTCTAATTGGGAAAATGTTTTTGGGCTGGATTCTTATGAAAGGTTCTATCATATTGTCACAACCTCAGAAGTACTTCTTTACAGATGCGTTGTGGATGTCACAGTTCCCTCACTGTGTAAAACTTAAAGCATCGATAAGGTGAACGGGTTGGAGGATATACAGTTTTTAGCACAAGTGTAAATAAATCCATAACACCGCTGTCAAATCGACACTTTAAGAGAGATGCAAAACAAAAACCCACTTACAATATGGAAAAATCATCTTAAAATGCCCTTGAGGAAGCAGTAACGTCTCTACCCAGCTGATAATGACCTTGTTTATCATTGAGCCCCAGTTGTCCGGCTCGGTTTTTGCCCCAGCCAAATACAGCTCCGGACAACGACAGGGCAAAACTGTGGTCGCCTCCAGCGGCGATCTGTGCCAGAGGAATCCCTGCCAGAGATTTGAGAAGAGCGGGCGACAGCTTGCTGGGCTCTCCTTTCCCCAGACCCAGCTGGCCGCTGGTGTTCTGGCCCCACGTGAAGAGCTGGCCGTCTGAGAACACAGAACAGTAATGAGTCCATGAATACAGAAACCTATTCACGTCTATCTCCAACAGCCGGCACGAGATAAAACTTCCTTTTGTTTGCATTAGTCTTTAGCTTTAATCCAGGTGGAAATCTGAGAAATTTGAGAATCTATAAATTTGCAAATTAAAAAAAACAGGCAGCAGCAAGATCCAAACTGTTTCCCCATCACTGAACCTCTGCAGTTCAGTTCCTGGAGAACCGAGGAATCGTTTATATGTCAACATTATCAAGTTGATGCTTGCACCTACACATTTTCTCGAACTTCAGACTTTTTAAATATTTTTTGTCCCGTGTTGCACAGGATGAATCTGCTGTCACTTTTCTTTGCTTATAAAAATAAATAAATCACCAAGAGTGGAGAAAAACATCTCAGGACCAAAGTGTTTTGTTCATTTTACCCCTGAAGTCTGCTCTTTATCAGCTTCTATCATCGGGATTAGATTAGATTAGAGAGGCTTTCATTTGGACCAGACGAGGACAGTTAGTAGGGGAAGGCTTGCGTTAGGATGGAGGATTCAAAGTGTGAACTCTGCTGTGAGTTATGAAGAAACTTTGGCACCTCGAGAAAGTGCGATGCAGTGCTGGTTCCCACACATTACTTGGGAGATGCGATGGTCACACAGTTTCTTCACCAACCTGGAAAAACAAAACAACTAAGTCATCAGGCCAAATATTCACAATAAGATTCCAGGCTTTTTTCACATTCGCCAGGTTTCAGAAATAATGTATGACGAACTGAGTTCTTGCCAAGTGTATACATATATTTCTCTTTAACCTGTTGAGAGATCAATCAAGTAAAAAACTAGAAAATCCCTCTGAGAGCTCAGACCTCCGCCAAATGGTGTTTTCAATGTTAAAATGTTCCAACTTCAAAGTGCCGCCATATCGTTAATCTGGATCAGATCCAGATGAAATTTGTCACAATTCAGGACAATGATCCTCCAAATATTCACGTCACATTTCAAGAGAATCCAAACTTTTAGAAAGTGGTAAATGGGGGTTCCAATGTTAACTTCCAGAATGTTTCCTGACCTTATTCTGGTTCTGATCCAGATGAAATGTTGCACCCTACTAGATATGACCATCCTACACATCACTGGATTTTTACAAGTCAATCAGATATGATCTCCAAGAGAGAGGATGTTTTGAAAAGTGGCTCAATGATAAGTAAAGGGGAGAAACAGGATCTTTGATATTAGTTTGTATCCAGATGGTTATCAGGATCACTCTCAACATTTAATGGATCTAAGTTGGTCCAGACACATCTTCTGGTTTATTTTAGGAAGATCCCCTCAGGAGGGTTATAATCCTGATAACAGACAAACAAACAGACAAACAAACAAACAAACTCTGGTAGAAACAACCTCCGTGGTGGAGGTAATAATGAGAGAGTAAAAACGTCCAAATAAAAAAAGGGAAAATTGAGCTTCCCAGTTTATAAAATTCATGTACAGCACCTTGGGATTCGAACCGTGGTCTCTGTAGTCCCGAGGCCGAGCTGGCCCTCTTCCCCGGCCCCCCAGGCAAAGACCTGCCCCTGCTCGCTCACCGCCATGGAATGGGCCCGGCCGCATGATACGACGGTGATCTTCTGGGTATCCAGAGCTCCGACCAGCTCTGTGAACAGGGAAAACACCTTTTATGCGTTGGACAGTGGGAGGAAACCAGACTGAAAACAAGCACACAGGGAGAACATGCAAACTCAATAATAACTCACCGGTGACTCTGCATTTAACACAATACAAGACAAACCAGGCAGAGGCCTGCATGCAGGGCGTGTGGAGCTGATCATTGAACTATGCAGTGGATAAACTCGTTTCCTACAATGGAGCAGGCTTCAAAAAAAGTTCACTGGATTGAAAACATTGAAGAAGTTTCAAGTGAGTTTTTATGAAACTGTTAATTCCAAACATTCAGTCTTAAATCCATAGAAATGACAACATTCGGTGTTGATTGATCACTGACCAAAACAAAGTTAAGACGTTATTACGCCAAAACTATTTGAATGTGCAGATTAAATTACAGGAGCCTTTTATTGTGAGAAAAGCACCTTATTTTTCTTACCTCCCTGCCTATGGATCCAAAGATGTTACAGAAAGAAAAGTACCTGCTAATTTGCTGCAGGTTCATTGACTTGGGCGTTTATTCAATATTACCCAACGTTCGGCCACACGCCAAAGTAAAGAATCAAACACTACAAACTTCTGATCACATGATTTGAACACAAACCCATTTTAATGTGAAATCACTCTGTACACCACGGAAACTAAAATTCCATCCAACTAAAACAATTTCATGTCAAAATAACTGGATGAAGACAAATAAAACACATAATCAGGTATCTCTTCCAATGTTGTGGAGCAGATTAAAAGAAAATATTTGCCAACGTTGTTGCAGTCGGGTCCGTACGTATTTAGATTTTGGCCCAAAGTGAAGTACACAAACAGAACAGACTTCAAATGAAATAATGAAGATATACATCAAAAGCAGACACTCGGCTTTAATCTGAAGGCATTTCCATCCAAGTGAGGTGAAGAGTGTGAGATTTACAGCACAATTCCAACTACTGGACCACCCACTGCTCCATCGTGAGGCTCTTTATCTCGATAGTGGAATTTGCATTTAAACTCTCATTATAAAGTCCAAGAAGCCGTCACAACGACTAAAGAAAGAAATCAAACCAAATCTAAACTAAGTCATCAGATAGAGGAAGAAAAACAGAGCAAAGATCATTTATGTGGTTAAATCAACGGTTTTGATAAAAAGGAGAAGAAATTAGTTCAGCAGTGAGATGCCATCAGAGCTGGAAGCTGTATTTCCCTAAAACAATGTCGATCATGACAATGTCTGAATGTTCTTGAAGTGAATTTAAAATCTTTGCTATGGGACATTATAGAGCACACTGAAAAAAAGATTATTCAGTTTAATACACAAAGTGAACACAAAACCAGATCCAGGTGCAGCTTCTCTGTTCATGCTGTATTCATACAGTTTTGGGGCGGCGGTTACCTTCTAGGAGGTCACCTTCCAATAACACGCTTCAACAGCTGGTCTCGCCCTGCCAGCGTGTCTGATCGTCCTTCAACAAAGACACTGAAGCTCAAATCGGTTGCGCCCTGCAAGCTGCTCGCCTGTGGCGTAAGAATTGATGATTCTGAAACCTCTTGAGAAAACTAAAACTAAAAAAATATTTTTAAAAAGCTGTAAAGTTTCAGGCATTCGCTTCTCTATCTGGTCAGCGGCTACAATCCAAGTAGCAACCGTGTTATGACGCCAGGTGTCGTGTTTGCTAATAACTTCTCACCAAAAAAAACAAAAGAGGAGCCAACAAAGTATTGATGAACAGCAGCGTGGTCACTCCTCACTTACCCGGCAATGCTCCTCCCTTGTCATGACCCAACTGTCCACAGCTGTTGGAGCCACATGTGTACACGCTGCCATCATGCAACAGGAACAGCGAGTGCTGCCCCCCACAGGCGACCTCTTTCAGTCCCCGCCCGCTGAACACATGGCAACTCCTGGGCTCGAACACGGGGTTCCTCTCCACGCCGATACCCAGCTGCCCGTCCCTGGCGTTGCCCCAGCACTGCATTCTAGCGGGGCAAGCGGGAACGAGCGCCGATGTGAAGAGGTGAACGAGGCCAGATGGAGGAAGACTAACGTTCAAGCTTGAGAGCAGCCACGCTTTCTCCTCTTCATGTAAATCCCAACCCTGGAAGGAAGCAACATCAACACCATCATGTCCTTGTTCTTGTCGATTCCCAGGGAACTTTGAGAATGAAGCCGAGGTAAAGAGGAGGGGGTGTGTAGCGGTGTGACAGTGATATAAGCACTATGACAGAGGAACAGGCAGTGGGTTTAAATAAACCCTGTCAGTGTAATCCTGACTTAAGCAGCTTCACGTAGTCCCGCCTTAACGCTTTCAGCATGAAACCCAAAGGGCTTCAACAAGACCTACAAGTTCTTGTGGCGTCTTACGATCATCCGGCAATGAATTTTCCTGCTATTCCAGAAGAAAAGAGTTTTGGGTGGATATTAAATGTCAATTCTAATCTGATTAACCATCAACAACGTGAATCAGGAACTGAGTCAACCCTGGAGGTTTTGTGGTAACATTGAAAATATAATCACAAGGTGGTAAAAACACAAAAGCAGGAAAAAATATATACATATTTATTTATTGTGACTTTTAGACAAAACAAAAACGGTCCAATTATGATATTTCACCTGCAAACAAACACACCTATTCATCTTCACTTGAACTACTGAGGCTCATGACAGGACACAACTAAACACGAGTGCACAGAAGCTTCTCTGATTTGTTATTGGTTGATTGATCAGTGTGGTGACAATATGATTGATTGGATTTAATACAGATACATTGATCTGGTGTCTGTAACTCCACCTTGGGGCAGGTTGTGCCGTGCATGGTTGTTACTATATATAATCTATATATAATCTATTATGTTTGGAAAAGGTGAGATGAGGACTCATGTTATCTGCAGTTTATCTCCAATAACGAAAATGACGCAGATCATTTGCTTTACGTTGATTTGGTTCGTCTGAACGGATAAATACGTTCAGTCGTGTGTCAGCAGGCTGACGGTGCGTTAATTAAACACCATATGTTCCGTTTAAACGCAGCGTGCAGCCGCAGTTACAGACATTAGTGACTTTAGTCGAAGATTCGAACAGAAGCAGGTCGAATCGTCCAGGGCAGCGGGAGCTAACGAACCTTAGCTAGAAGCTTCGCTAGTCTGTACAAACCGTCCTTCCGCCGCTCCACGGTCACTGTTCACCTCTGTATTGCTGCTTTAACGACATGGCTAAGAAAAAGACTTTACCTTGACAGATGCATTCTGGATTTTGGTCGTCTGGTTTCGTTTCGGCAGCTCGGAAAACAAACGCGGAAGTAACGGCGCGGTGCAGTGACGTCATCACGCACGGTGCCGTGACACGACAACGTCAGGCGCGTCTTTAACATTATCTGCCTTTAATTTTGTATTTTTATTTATAACTTCATTTTAAAGGCCCTTTAACCAAACTGCTGTGCATAGTGACGTTTTAAAAAATTAAATAATGTATGACTTCACAGTTTGATTTAAAAAAAAAAAAAAACACATCAGACCTGCCTGATATCAGCTTGTAGGCTTTTCAAACATTAAGGTTTTCATCTTTTATTAGGCTACTAATGTGAAATCAGTATGTGTTTACAATCAGTATATGTATGAGTTACATATGTTTGGTACTTGCCCCTGTCTTGATTCATATGGGGTGACCATATTCAAAGTGCTTGGTGAGATTACAGGACTAACCATCTGCACGGAGCCAACAGTAATCCTCCTGGACAGCACATTTATGATCAGTCAATAAAAATATAAATAAAATAAAAAATGTATTCGAATTGCCTTCATCACAGACAGCAAATATATAAATAAGCATTGGAAAGCTGTACCACCACCTACATTTGCTAGATGGATGAAAGATGACATCATCATTACCAAAAGATCTGGGGTGGATTTCTAACATATTTGGACAGAGTCCACAATGCAGTAATCATTTTAAGTTTGAATAAGTATTAAACTTGATTGCTATGTGATTGTTAATGGTTGTTCAGGAACAGGTGGCAAACGTTTTTTTTTTTATCCAATCCAATCTAACTTTATTTATTAAACACTTTAAAAAAAACTACAGCTGACCAAAGTTTTATGATATACTGAAGGTTTGCATTTATTCTTACTCCTTTGGACCGGCTCATTCTATGGTGGGATCTGTAGGGGAAGACTGAGCCAGTATTTGATATATCTTTACAAATTGTTTTATCATGTGCATGTGTATCATTTTATGTGCAAAAACCAATAAAGATAGGAGCCGCCCAAAAAAGCAAACATTTGGCTCAATCCAAACGTTTTTATTGAGTACCACATAATCCAAGAGGTTCAGTACATGCTGTACCGACAGTATCTTGAAGCCTTGCAATTTCAGCCAAATGTTGGCAAATTATGCTTCCTAAGTTCTATTGGTTTACTTAAAATGAATCACAAGCCTCAGTCAGTGGGCCGGCAGGCCATAGCTTGGAAAATGCTGCACAAAAAAAGCAAAAACATCCCTAAAAATATCGGGACAAAATCACATCAAACGTATAAACTTTAAATAATATTTAAATAATACTAAGTGATGTCAATATTTTGTGAAGCTTTTATATATATGTATAATAAATACCACCACTGTTCTCATGTTTAGAACATGAATTCAATAAAACCAGAAAGCAATGCTTTGCAAATCACAAGAATCCAACATTTTATTCCCAAATGAAAATACCGTTAATACCACAGAAGTGAGAATTGAGATGTGGCCATTTCATCAAAATATTAATCCATGTTGAAGCCGACAGTAGAGATAAATCAGGTTTCTAAGTGTGTATCACCTTCTTCCTCGCGATAGGTAAACGTCTGGAAAGAGAAGAGTTGCTGGAGTGAGAGAGGCTCTGTTCTGTGGAGACGTCGTCCATGGTCCAATTGAAGATCGATAGTTTAAATCGATCCACTTTGCTTGAGCTGATCTTCCTCCAGATACAGCAGTAGAAGCAAGAAGCAAAGAGAACTGCAGATTTTCAGTTATTCATATTAAAATACTTATTTAAAATGTGAAATTAAATCTTTCCTGAGGAAGCAGTGGAAAATGAGTATGCTATGTCTTTTTATCACCTATTCAAATTTTGTGAAAAGATTGAATATCATCATAACAACAAGCTCTTATTTTACGTAGGTAAAATATAAATATGTACGGAAAATGTCTGAAAATCAAGATAAGTGAAAGAATGTGTACAAAAATGTGAAAACTCAACATCATCTCCAAACCACGTATTTTTCTGACTGACACAAATTATATGAAATTATCTCGAACTTTCCAATGATGGCACCAACTTCTTAATGCATTTTTTAAATCACACCTGGATTTATTTTAAGTTAAAGGAGGATACTGACACACCCAAATTATTCAACAATATGAGGTGAGTCACTGCAGATGTCTCATTTAGAAACTTTATAAAACTTTAATTTCATGAAGTCTCTAATGTGGATCAATAATTAAGTGGTGACTGAACAATTAGAAGAGGCTGTTGTGCCGACGCTGCAGTGGCTCGCATGAGTCTGACTGAAAAAAACATTTCAAACGAGCAGATAAGAAAGATTTCAAGGAGTTTGATTCATTTACACTCATAACTGCAAAACCCTTAAAGCTCGTTTTGTGAAGTGGTATTGATATGGTTGAGAAAATCTGTTAAAGTTTAAGATAAAAATCAGTCAAATGTTCACAATAAATATGTCTTGTAACAAATTCTGACAGCAAATGCTTCCTGGGACCATTAAAGTTCTCCTCTGTGAATCAGAATCACTGCCACACATTTTCCTTTCAGTGATTCTCTTCATGAGCAAAGTAAAATGTGTCAAAAATAATCGACAAATATTGGTGTTGTGTTAAGATTTGACTGAAGTGCCAGTAAACTGAACAGATGTTCACATATTTCTCAGTGAATTAGTAAAAATTTAATTTTCCTACAATTAATCCTCCATACAGACATACAGATAGACTCTTTATTCATTTCATGGTGGCTCTTAAATTGATAAGTTACAACATATCATACAGAAAGCTGGATCCCAGAACTCGACAAAAGGTTGCAAAAATATTTGTTTCTACATGTTTACTGTCAGTGTTTTTGCAGCATATTGTAGGAAGCAGTCACAGCGAGTCATCGAGGGGAAACGCAAGAACTCAGGAGTCAATGCTGCGATGCAGAACTTAAAACGGACATTGGGTGTGAAGGCAGATGGAATCGGGGCGAAGCGCAGCAGCACTCTGCAGAAAGAAGCAGTGCATGATGGGAAAAGGCAGCTTAAAGAGCCTGAGCCGAGGACAAAATGCAAATGATGCCAAACCTGGTCACTCTCTGACATTTTGCCATGTTCTTCTCTATATCTTCCAAATAACTCGAATATTAAAAATTGACTTTAGTGTTTTGTTTTGTGTGCGATTAGAAACTGTGACATTACATAACAGACACAAGACCAGTAAAATCAGAACTGAGCAGAGATGAATGTACTGACGAGTTCAAAACTCGTGGATCACTGGAACCTGAGCTCATTTGAAAGACGAACCTCAGAGTGGAGAAACCGAACAAACACGTGATGTGAAAAATGAAAGACAGCGTGGCGGCTGGGAACAGAGACTGCTTCCATATATTAGTCTGGCTCTTCAGTTTCTCTGGCGTTTCTACCAAGTCTCTCTTTGCCTACTTCTTCCACAGCGACTAATCCTCGTCATCTTCATCCTCGTCATCGTCGTCGGTCTGGTCCCTGGCGTCCAGGTCGTCTTCATCTTCCACCTGTAAGCAAAGTGTCACAGTCTAACTAAGGCAAACAGACAGAACAAAGCTGAGTGGAAGAAACAAGCAGGTCTGGTGATGAACTTCATATCACAAGTCTCACTGAGACAAACTGTAATCCGACTACCAACTATCAGGCAGAAGCCGTAAACACATGAAACACGTGGAACCGTCAGAACTAGAAGTGGCACTTCAAGTATGATCACATGGTTTTAGTGTGAGAAAGAAAATCATCCAATAAAGAAGATGATCAAATTCTATATATGTGCCTGAACTTTTTCTTATTGTTCTTGTTTTTAATAAAGATGTGACAGGAGTTCATGTGCAGAGCTGTGAGCACTCCACACTGAGCAGAGCTTCATATTGAAACTGAAAACATCTGGAATCATTATATCAACCCACCAGAAGCCGGGATCAGATAAAAACATGACATGACACTGATGTGATCATTGAGGTCAACAACGTGATGAGGTTGACCTCTGTTAAAAACAATAAGATTGTTGATGAGAAAACTGAAAACGGAAAATCGTTGAACTCGCTACTTCTATCACATCACTGAAGCTCTGAATGAACTCATCTTCAACTTTTATTTTGGTGAGTCAAAGTTAAGTAGTATCGTTCTCTACCGTCTCTCCAAGGTCTTTGAGTCTCTGCTTGAGACTGTGGATCTTCTGATCCTGGTCTGCCAGAAGCATCAGCAGGTCGTCCTGCTCCTTCTTGGACTCCTGGACCTCCGTCTGAAGCTTTGTCTTCTCGGTCTGCAGGATGGCCACTGTGCTGGTGGCTGAAGCCAGCTGCTGCTCCATCTCCGCCCGGCTGGCCGACAGGCTCTTCACCTCCTCCTGAGCCATCGAGAGCAAAACCAAAAAAAGAAGGGAGACGAGTGGAGACGAGTCGTGTGGAAGGGATTCAGGACTTCAGATATTCGCACACACCTTCAGTCTCTCGGTCTCAGATGTCTGCGCTGCCAGTCTGCTCTCCAGTTCTGACATCTTGGCAACGTCTGAAGATCCGTCGCCACTGGAGACTGTGTTGGATTCCTGAGAAACCACACAGGTAAACTCACTACACACTAAGAGAATTACAGTCAGTACAATGTGTTAAGTATAATATGATGGATTCTTACCCCGTCTTCAGCCTTTCTGAGCAGATCTTGTCGCTCTGACTTTAGCTGGGTGATTTCTTCTGATTGGGACTGAAGCTGACTTCTTAAATCTTCCAGCTCCTGCAGAACACACAGGGAACACCACCACCCCCACATAAACACTAGATATACTACAATATCTCTCATCTGACAACCACAAACATTCTGTTAGTTTCAAACTTAATCGAGAGGATTTTATTTTGTGCATTATTCATAAATTTCACTAACAAGTATGTTTGATGTTGAAATCTGTGATTCTGACAATGATGTTATGAACGTTCACACTGTTATTGTCATGTACTGCACTGGTCCAAACATAAAGGCAAGATGGCCGTTTAACACTGTTTATAGTTGGTAGAATGGCAGCCTCGCCAAACTTCTGTAATGTTTCCCTTCCACAGACCTCCTGCCTTAACGAGTCCTCCACCGGAGCGCTGACCCTCCACAAGCAAAGGATCCTCACTGACTCCAGAAACATTTTAGATGCAGGTTTTTAAATCCTTTGAGAAGCAGGTTAAGAACAACCAGCACCTGGAGCTCATCTCCCTGGTATGAACACTAGGTCACTGTTCATCACAGACATACTCGTAGAACTCTTCAACAGCTGAACGTTAAATCCCTGAATAATAAATGAGCCCACCCTTCCCAACTGATTTCCAGGGAAAAAAGAAAACACGATGATGGTCCTGGACTCTGAGGTAACGAGTTCTGCTAAAACAAACGAGATCAACTATCAATGCAACAAAGAAATGAGGTTATATTTTTGCCTCTTTTTATATGAAGCTTTCTTTAATATTGTTGTTATATGAAACAAATGGTATTACACTTTAAGACAATCACAGAAAACTAGACAGACACAGCAGAGCATCGTACCTGAAGCAGTCTGGCGTCTGATCCTTCTGCTGAACCTTCTGTTGTCTGTGCAGATGTCGACTTCTACAAACACAAAGTGAAAAAATAATGCAAATCAGTCATTTATAGATTAAAACTAACTGCAAGATCTTTTTTTACACATAAGCAAGAGAAATGCTGTCGTCTTCCAGTCCTCTGTTGTGCAGCACTGGGACTTTAGCGGCCCGGTGGCTAAAGCTGTTCTGCCGTATTATTCACACAGACGGAGGGAAACTGAAGGGACAACAGCCCCAAAACAAAATCACAGCATGAGAGGAGAATTCATTAAACCTTTACTTAGAACAGAAACCAGGTGTCACTAACCAGGCTGCTGATAAGTGCGTCTTTGTCACCGAGTTGTGACTGAAGGAGTGTGTGTTGCTTGCGCAGCTCCTCCACTTCCTCTCTGAGCTGTGAAAGCTCTTCTGTCTGCAGCCCGTTCATCTGGGAGTTCGGCTGGCTCTGGTTCTCTTTACCTGGAGGTGAAACCACAAACACTAATCATCAGCTGAAAAGCCACATTTGTACCAACAGGTGATAAAATAACTGTCAGTCTACAGTTGGATCAGAATGGGATTAAAAGGATTACGTAACACTCGCTTGAATTTCTGTCGTAACATTTCACACCAGCCGTGACAAATCAAGACGGCACTGGGCTGAACTGATAAGACTGGTGATGTGAAGCTACCTAGTTTGAGTTTGAGGATGTTGTACTGGTCTTTGTGCTGCTGGATCTGCGACAGCTGCTGGGCCACTGTAGTTTGCATTTGTTCATGTTGAGACGTCATTGAAGCTACCTGCTCTTTCAACTCCTGGATCTGAGCGTCCTGAGCATCAAACAACCCAAACAAAATGTTGATTACAAGAGGCACAGACAAAAAAGAGTAGAATTACACAACTGTGTGTGCTGAGTTTATGAACCTGTTCTCTGATGAGCTCTTTGTACTGAGTTACAATGTTGTCGTGCTGCTCCAATGTTTTTTTCACCTCCTCCTCCTTCTTCTCCTCCTCGCTGGACTTGTGAACTGCTTTGGTGATCACGCCTGAGTAGGGCAGAGAGACGCAGAGCTTTAAAAGCAGTAAAACTAGTCATGACAAACTGCTTCAGCTGTGCGGAATGTGCCTCACTGACCCTCCAGCTCTTTGACCAGCTTGGTGAACTCGTGGTCGAACAGCATCTGCTCTGGTGACGGGAAGACAGGCTGCGGCTTCTGAGCTGCCCGGGAATACAGTTCATGTTTGGTGATGAAGCCCAGCTTCTCCACATAATTTTCCTTTCCGATGCGCTTCTCAATCAGCTGCTTTAGCTTCTCTCTGCAGAGGGCATCGATGGTGAAAAGTTATATCAAGGTAAATGAAACTGGACTGAATTTATTATAAATGTGTAGCTAAAACACTATGACTTAATAATTTCACAAAGTTACAGCAACAACTCTCCACCTTTATTCAATTACTTCACATTAACAATCGAAACATATTTCTGAAAACAAATATCCAAGAACAAAACAAAATCTCAGTAGACATCACGTCAAATCTTTTTTTTTTTTGTAAATCGTACTAATCACTGTTTTGTTGCATTTGGAAAAACACATACTTAGTGTAGTTTTCGAGTGAGTTGTCATTATAGTAAATGCAGATCCCAAGAAGCAGTGCGCACAGGCCCTGCACCAGCCGTTCATCCTCCCCCAGGTTCTCCGAGATCTGAGCCGTGAGCTCGACGCGTCAGAGTCAAGGACTCATTCAAGGTCACTCAGTCTTAGACCCAATATTTAAAGTTTAAACAACACAGATTTCAATAAAATGAGCAAAGACTCACTGCAAAACTTCCCTATCTGCTTATTTAGTTATAAGTTTTCTACGGCCTATCCGTTCATAATCCATAACCAATTAATACTGCATATTTAAATCGATGTATTTTGTTGAAGGTAAAGGATTCCTCATCAAACTCTCTGTGCCTCCATTACTCTTTCAAAGTAACAAAGTAATAGTAAGAGAAAAAGTAAAGGTGGAAATTAGTGGCTTAACCAGCTTGAAGGATACAAAGGGAACATTTTCCTGATTGTGCAGAAAGTGTGTAACAGCAATGGGACAGTTGCTGATCCAAGTGCACAGCAGCATGAGGAGGCCGACCCTGGTCTGCACTTTACTGCCCTGCAGAACAAACCAACACAAGAAACATTGACGTGTGATATTTAGGGAGGAGTTGCACAAACATTGACAAGGGGTCTGGTGATACCACTCAAAAACTGTGTTTAAGAGAAATCTAGTTTAGCAGGTTAGAAGATAACTAGAAAAAAAGCATCAACAAATATATGCAAAATGTGATCACGAGATTCAAACAAAAATACATTTTAAATAGGAATAGTAAAAGAAAGGCAACCAGATGTTACAACTGGTGTTTTTCGTCATAACAATACTTTAAACATGTTCCTACATCACAGAGCTTTGTAAAAGGTTAAGGTCAACACTGTCAAACAAATATTCCAGTCGGTTATCAACAAATATAAAAACAAGTGACTAAAGGAAGAGGAGGAGGCTGAGGCTTCAAATCACATCAACCAGCAGTTATGGGGTTAATATCAGTTAATAACAGGGTCAAAACATTTGGATAGTAAAATGAGCCACGATGGCCCAGAGCATGCAAAGTTCTCAGATGAACTCTTTTTTGTTTTTGTGGCTTCAATCACAAGATATTTTATGTTGTTTCATTTTAGTTTGAATTCTTTACTCTTCAAGAACTGATTCATAAACTTGTAAATTAAAGCAACATGAATTTGCAACTGAAAGTGTTTTTCATTTCCAGCTGTCTACACATGCAAAGCAAAACCCACTAAATGTGTTTTTGTTTTTTTCAGAAATCAAAAGAGGATCCATAATAAAAATTTATTCATTGAAAAAAACTTTTTTTAAAAAAAAGGAGCTCAACCAGCATTGCTTTTCTTTAGAAATGTTGGTTTGGACACATTTGTGGGAAATAAATGCAAATAGGAAGTCTGATAATCTCAATCAATTGCAGAGAAAAAAACTAAACAATAGTTCACATGGAGTCAGAACGTGTGATGGTAAAAATTAAAAGAAATGACACTGTAGCTGGTGCATCGATATGTAATGCACACCATGCGTCAAGGAGAGGAAACAGCTCGGAAGTAATCATGTAGATCTGAGCAATGAAGGCTTGGTTAAAAAAATAAAAAAACAAAAAATAAAGCAGCATTCAGGACTACAACAACTTACGAAATCACCTTTTCGGCTTTTGTCTCCAAATATGACGTAATGCGAAAATGAGGGGGGAAAAAAAAGAAAAGAAAGGAAAATGACCACAGGTATTACACAAGCACACTCGGGCCAGTCCGACGTAGGAAGGATTTGTGTTGGTTGTAAGACAGAAGATCACTTTTCTGAAATGAACTCAAAAGAAACACTTGAGGCGTGTAAAGTTTTGTCAAAATCCAACTTACTGTCTCCTCTTTAAATGAGCCTCACACTCCTTCATAAACCGTGATGAAAACACCGTAAGGTGCAGTTCAGATGTCACCCAGTGACCTCTGACCTCAACATGGGAGTAAATCAGCTGCATCTTGTCCACGAGCAAGACCAACCAGCAAAGAGCAGGTTTGTTCGCTTCAGCAAACATTTACAGTCAAAAAGATACCGAGACTTTTCTCAGAGACAATCAGCAGGATGCTGAAGAGACGCTAAACGTCCCAGGAAATCTTTGGGAGGGCTGAAAACAAACGGCTCCTCCTGCAGAGGCAGTTTCTGTTTTACACTGAAACAAACTTGCAGCATTAATCACACAAGATGTGGGGCTTCTCACAGAAAGCAATCGAACAGGTGAATAATCAAATCACTCATCTTTCATAAAACTACGTAAAGGGGGGAAGTAAAGTGTGACGGTCACGCTTTGAGCAAATAGTCCACAAAAATGTGGTTCCAAAATAAATGAATAAAAAGATGCATATAAAAATGTATTAAAATCATTTCCCCTACAGAAGTACATGTGAAGAACTCAGTGAGCCACAACAGCAGCAGGAATTGGCCCTGAAGTGACGGCAGAAGAAACATCAAACATCCACATTCAAAGCAGACGTTGAGATGATGACTGTCACAATAAAATCATTTAAATATGTAAATGGTTCCAGAAGTTTGGAATAATTCTTTTGCTTATATGTATATGTATGGATATTTATGTATGTGTGTGTGTGTCTGTCTGTCTGTCTGTGTGTGTGTGTGTGTGTGTGTATATTTAATATAAATACTTATGTTACTGGACACTTATTTAAATATTCCAAATAAATATCTCAATCAATAAAGCAGGAGTTAGTGAGAGTCCCGGTGTTTGGGCTGCCTCATGGTGTATTCCCTGCTCTCTGCAGGTGAAGACAGTGACAGCAGCAAGTGTCCAGATCTGTGAGGAGTGAACTTGTGTGTCACCGTAATGAGGAAGAACTGAGTCACAGTCAGGTTATTGATGAGGAATTGGGTAGTAAAGAGTTAGAAGGCAGATCCCCCAACATGTGGGCCAGCGAAGCCCCTACTTGTGATGCCAAGCCAAAAGTGGACAGGTGCCACCCAAAGCACTCGCACACAGACGCAGTCGGCTCTTTACTCACCCGCCGGACGATCTTATCACCCTGAAAAACCACAACAGTGTGATTCTGTTCCTCATACTGTGGTAAACAGCTTACTTTGTCCTCTGCTCAAAAATAGTCCTGGATTACAAAATCCTGAGCTACGTAGACAAATCAAACACATCTTCACTGATCTTTAGTAGGATTGTTTAACTTCCTACCTGGGACAGGATGTAGGATTGTTTAACTTCCTACCTGGGACAGGATGTAGGACTGTTTAACTTCCTACCTGGGACAGGATGTAGGATTGTTTAACTTCCTACCTGGGACAGGATGTTGGTGCACTGCTGCAGCAGGGAGACGGGAGGCTTCCCCAGGCTGGTGGCCAGCTGAACCCTGAGCAGCTGCTCCTTTTGGGTGAGGTTGTCCTGCAGAGCGTGAGCCAAGGCCACAGCAGCACACCAGTTGGACAGAGAGTCTGCTGAGAACAGGCCGCCACACAGCAGCTGGCCGGCTGAAATGGAGTTTGCTGGAGAGAGAAAAACATGATTTCAAAAACAAAATCTGCACAAATGTGAAGCAGAAAGCTCAAAACGGACTGAAACTGACCGTCGATGGTGGAGGGCAGCAGCGTGGCCACTATCTCCCCTTGACCCTTCTGGTTTTTGTAGAGGAAACACTGGAAACAATAAAGAACTGCGCAGCGGAGCACGAAGGGCTGCCTTTCGTTAACCATGGACATCAGCAGCACTACAATGGCTGGTCTTTGGAGACATAAAGAAGGAAGATCATTATATTATATTACAACCACTTCACTCAGGAACCTCCTTCAGATGGATCAGTGAATCCACACGGTTTAGTTTTACCTTGGTGGGTTTGAAGGAGCATTGACGGAAGCAAAGTAGTCCTGGTTGACCTGAGAGCCCCTAATGACCTCTGAAACAGTGTTGATGGTCTGAAATAAAGAAGCATGAGGCTTTTGAACTGCGTTATGAAGTCAGGGATCATAAGCAACGGTCTAAACCAGATCATCTTAACGACATCTTATCACAGAGACTTTGGTAGCTACCACTGCTGGAAGCTCTAAACAACAAGCTGTAAAAGCATGACTGATAGTTGGAGATAATTCCTTTCTTTCGATGCAGCTGTCGGCCATTACCTCAGTGAGGATGTCAGCAGGAACACCAGTGGCCATGAGGATGGTGCACAGCTGCTGCAATAGGCCACACTGGTACATGGACTTCTGGCAGCTGGCTGTAGCTCCGGGAGAGTTCACTGGAGACACCATGACACGCACCAGCTGGAAGCACATACTTCATTGTATTAGTTCTTTCATTTCTGTACACAAATTCTAAAGGTATATCATACATGATGACATCACCTGCAGCATGAGGTGGAGGTTGGTGACCTTCTGTGCCGACCAGCCAGAGTTATCATCGCCAACCTCAAACCAGGGCTTCATTTTCTGAATATACGAGCCCTCCTTGAAGAAGTTCTGGTTGGAGCTGTTGTTCTTTAGTAAGTTGAGGAGGAGCAACAAACAATCCTCCACCACAATACCTGCAGAGACGACGCGCTGTGTTATTGAGAAGCAGCTTTCAGTCCTCTTTCCTTCATTCTTTGTGCCATGGAGTATAAATTATTAGTAGTAATCACACTTTTTTTTCATGTTTAATACTCTTTCATTTTTGCATAACAATCTCTTTATAGCAGTTGAGCCAGTCTTTTGCATACACTGCCCATGTTGATATTACAATAAGAACAAATTCATGAGAAGAATCACATTGTTCAGTTCTACTGTACGGGATATGTGAAAAGGTATCTCAATCAGAACATAAACTTTCCCACATTTCAAAATCTTCTAACCTCCATCACTGCTGCCCTCCTCTGAGATGATGTCAAGGAGACGCTCAAACGCATTTTCGAAAGCCACAATTTTTTGAATAGCTGCATTTCCTTTAGTCAGTTGTTGAAGCAATAACAAACCCTGGAAGCAGTAAAATAGGAAAAAAAGAACATTAGAGACTCAGAGACTTTAAATTAAAGCTTATATCGTCTTCGCACAAATTAGTGCAAAAATTACAAATAGAGCTTATTATCAAGAGGAAATTACTGTTCAGTTCAATGAATCTATAGTGCAAATAGTGTGAATGTTAAAGGTTTCAAGATTTCTTTTTGAAGGCCGAAATGAAGGACTCACGTCATTGCGAATGACTTCTCTAGAATCTGCCAAAAGGTCCATCAGCCTGGAAACCCCTGCCAAAGGAAACACACACAAATACATGTTTGTTGCAGCAAAATGGATTAACAACAGGTTGCAGTGAATGTGTTGATTTTAAATTACGAAAAAAACGCTAATTTAAGTAGATGTAGAGACTATCATTACCCATGGGGCTGACCAGAATGATGCCCTGGACCTGAACACCCTGGTTCTTCAAGAGAGAGGTCAGCAACTTCACCCCTGGCCAGCGTACGTGGAAGTCAAAATCCTGCATTTAAAAAGAATGCAGGCATGCGTGAGGACACAGCACACACAGCGACGACAACTCAGAACATCTGTACCGGCCCAGAAAAGGCTCTGCACCTCCAGCAGCGTGAGCAGCAGCATGATGTGCTCCGGGTCTTCAATGAACTTGTCTGTAAACTGGGTACCCAGGTCATCTGCCTGCTTCTGGGAATTCTCATCTGTGGATGAAGGTGAAAAGCTATTGTTAAGACACTTTTTCAATAAATTGGACAGCAGGAGTCGTTAGTCTAGTGGGGAAAGCCTCTGGTTTGTTCATAGCGACCAGCCTGATGTAAAACCACCTGTTAGTGACTGTTACCAGAAGCAATGGCCAACAAATCAGCACAATGAGAGTCAAACAAACACACAGGGGAAGAGCTGCATGGAGAGTGTGCTTAACAAGGTTATTGCCGAATGAATTTTACTCCGCAGACACACTGAATCAGAGAAGGACAAAAGTTCTGATTTTATTAAGAAGAACTGGAAACTGTACCAGTACATTTCTTCCTTCAAGGTCTATCAGCATCAGACAATCTCAAGTTTAGATATTTTTTTATAAACAGTCATTACAAAGTCTCAGTTTCCATAATTGAGATAAAAGGAAGTTGCTTTCCCCAGTCAGTGTGTGTACTACTGCATACAACCTCTGTAGGGAGCAGACAGAGTTTAGACACAAACTGTAAGTTTCACAAGATAAATGTGATATTCCACTCTGGACTGGGTGAGCGAACAAATAGAGACAAGAAAACTGCACAAACTTAAACTAATGGTGCTTATGTTGGATGGCCCTTTTAAGTGTCACCAACTATACTTGTCATTTCTAAATAGAAACCTGCGGCTCCGTTACTCTGAATTATCTGCAGATCTGCACAGTACAATTACACAACAAATATCAAGACAGAGGAAACAGAAGAACGTTGATGAAAGTTAAAGAGTGAAGTTTGTTAATAGTAGCGCAGCCTTTTCACCACCCAAACGCCGGCTCCTTCTACGCTACAACTAGTTTAGTGAAGTTAGTCATCTAGTTCTATTGTGGCTACTGCACATAGGATTGGGTTCCAGTACTGACCAGGCATGGACGCATTCTTAGGCTTCCCTGAAGCAGGGGGAGGGGTTACAGCATCTGCAAGGGCAGTGGGGGAATAAGGAAGTTTACCGAATCACCCACAAGCCAGCATCCATCCACTCAACCGCTCTGAAGTAGTTCAGCGTCAGCTGACTGACTCGTGAAGAAAAGCCATGACAACAACCAAAAGACAGCCGCACAACTTATCAGCTTTTTACAATCTGCCCAATGCAGGAGGTGTAAAGAAAACAAACAATAAATGATGGGCTGCGTTTCCATGAAACAGCCAGTGAGAAACTGCTGGTGGTCAGAGGGTTTGATATCATGCAAGTGTTTTACCTTCTGATTCATCTGTAGGGTTAAAACATGGAAGAGAAAAGAGAGACGAGAGTCTTTATATGAAGCAGTTCATTTCAGTGTATAGAAGAGAGAAATGCTAATTGACTTCCGTTTAGTTTAGAAGAATTGAATTACTTTATAAACTCAACACCATCAGTTAGAATTGTTCACGATCAATAGAAATCATCCTTAAAGGTGTTTCACAAGTTATCTTGAAATGTAACCAGAATTCCTCTGAGGATGTTTTAAAGTTTTCATACCTTGTTCTTCCTCCTCATCATTGCAGATGATGTTGTAAAGTGTGTCCAATGCATAGCCAAGGATTTCAGAGTCTGATCTGTTACATTTGGAGGAAGAATCAGAATATAAACAAGGCTGAACACTAAAGATTCTCTGAGAAAGCCACAGAATAATTAATTTGTATGAGGCAAACTTCTACATAAATACAATTGTATCAATAACATATATCATAATGCATTCACATGCAATGTAAACATGTTTGGTGCTTTTCTTGCAGTATTGAGAAGGGACAGTTAAAGCCAAGGCTGTAAAATAATGAAGCTTGCATTGTTTACAATTGATTCATTCTTTGGACATGTTACGTGGTTGCAGATTTACCGCTTGAGAACATCTATTTCTGTCCACAAGAGAAAGAGATTTTAACACAGTATTAAAAATAAAAGCAGACGCGTCATTTACATGAAATAAGATCAATGTACCTGTCGGTTTGTAGTATGGTGATCAAGTGATCCATCGCCTGTGTGCCAACCTCCATGCGATATTTCTGCAAATGATAAGTCATCAGTGTGGCGATGTCCTGTGGCCACAGGCAAAATAAATGATCACCAATGAATGTGCACAGAGAAAAACTACTCTGAACGAAAGCCGTTCCTTTTCAATTACAGGAAGTGTGTTTCACATTAACACTGACGCTCTCTTGTAATCTGTATCCCCGCGGCTCCTAAATGCTTTTCAACCCAAGTAAACTTGTTATTCATGGTCGACAGGAGAGCTGGCGACAACTGTTCAGTAACAGTGTGAAGAAAATACTGAAAGAATCTTTTTTATAAATCTATTTATAACTATGATTGAAGAAAAAC
>OMNM01065590.1:76827-94498 GCA_900302745.1 Parablennius parvicornis | reverse complement strand
CGGCTCTGTGGTCACAGTTCCACCCACGGGCCGCTCGGCTGGCTGCAGGCCCAGGGGGCACAGCTAGCGTTTCCAAAGCCACAGCGCTATATTCCATAACATGATAACAACGTAAACAGCGAGGCGTCTCATCTCACTCGCCCTCTGATGTGACTGCCATGCTCGTGGGCCGTGGTACACATCCTCTTGGACCAGCTCAGACACAAACAACTTCAAAAGAATACTGGCACAAACACGACACAAACAAGAGCTTCCCCCTGTTTTGAGACTCGTTTAAAAGCAAATAACTGAGGGAAATCCATCTATTGACATCCTCAGGAGCAACTGATACAACAGTGCAGGAATCTAATAAGAGCCGAGTCTCATGTGTCAAACTATTGGCTGCTTAAATGTGAGTTCAGGCAGACTGTCTAATTGCTTTTCATGGTCTATCTTTCCTCGGGGATATTGTTAACTGTTACGCACTGAACAAGGGTCCTCGCTGTTCTACAGTTATGTAAACCCCAGGGGCGAGAAATAAAACATCTGGGATTTGTGATGTTCAAGTCAAGTGCAGGGAGAGAGATCGCACTTAGAGAAAAGGTTGGAACAAAAACAGAATTGTGACTCCTAATGAAACATTTTAAAGTCTGCGGGTGAAGAGCTACAGCACAACGCTGAGGAGTCAGTAACCTAATTTGTCTTTTTTAACCTTAATTTGATCACAAAATGGGGCAATGGTCGCCTGGGGGTGAGAGACACGCACATGTAATCAGAGGTCTGTAGATTCGAAAGAGTCTTGACCCCAACCTGCTCTTAGTAGGTGTACTTAACATATCTATCACTAGGATGGGTTAAATGTTAAGAAAAAAAAAAGAGTCATTTCCACAAGAGGGATCAATAAAATATTCTGGTGCAATTCCATCAAGATCAGTATCTCTTTTTCAAGGAAGACCTGGTCTAGGTAGCAGCCAGTAGAAAATTGCACTTACAGGGCAAATTACAACCCACAAAACATCCATAAGACTGTCATAATAAAGAACAATACAATAAAACAATAGACAATCAGAATATGAATTACTACTGAAGCAAGATTTTAAAAATGATATTCATAAAAACATTTTTTAAATGTAATGTGATATAATAGAAGGCTGAATAACAATTTTCAAACAAACTATAGACAGTTAAGGTTAACTGTGAAGAGGATATGTTAAACCAACCATCATATTTTTTTTTTTTTGTTCTTATTATATAATAAGTGACACTGGTACTGTGATATGTAGGAATCCACTGTACCTGACTCCAACTTTCAAAGTACTCTGTAATATCACCGCAAGTTGGCATCCCTGCTTTACTTGGATTTGCAATTGCAATAATTTGATGTGTTTTGTCCAGCCTCCTGGTAAAAGAGCTTTAATCTCTGTGAGAGGGAGATTGATTTTATACCACGTTAATAGAAATAACCCATAACAAAACAATCAACTTAAAACAGTTCTCTGAATAAAATTTAGTCGTGGAGAATATTCCAGCATGGAAAGAAGGATTAAGAAGCAGCGTGTATTAAACATACACATTACGGTTTACTCACACAATTTTCCCTCAGAAAAGCACTAACTACAAATTGCATTACTAAAATGGGCAATGCCAAAGACACTACTGAATCTAGTCATGAATGTGTTTGGAAATGATCACGTAACCAGGATCCAGTGTAAGAAATGACTATTCTTGCATTACCTGTTCAAACCTCAGGTATTTGGAAATGACTCATTGAAAGATTATAGCTGCGAGTGTCCACATCTACTCCAATCAAACCTTCACATTATCCCATTATAATTGGAATTTTGCCTTTCTGATTGAATAAACTGTGGATTTTTTATTTGCTCCCAGTATTTACCAAATATATAAATAGTTTCTTTTGTGTCATACATGCATATGCGTGTCATCCACATCCAGACAACAATAAATCTTCCCCATTAAAGTTCATGACACATCCATTGATTTCATTTTCTGGCTCATTTTTGATGCCACTCAGTATCAGTGTGATCTCCACTTGATCTCACAGTCTGTCCTGATGCTCTAAAGTTAAGTGCTCATCGTTACTCTGCAGTTTTCCGTGCTCCACCATCCTGCTAATCAATTTCCGCTCGAATGCAACCAAACACTTTCTCCATGCAGAGTCCCGACAGAGACAGACCGCTGGACAAATGAGTGTTTTAAAAAAAAAAAAGTTAAAAAAAGAACAAAGGGGCTGATGGGGTCAGGTCGCACATGTACATTCACCTCAATTAAAATCTGTTGATGTTTTACACGGAAAATGTCGCAAGCCCTCGATATCCTGCCACTGGTTGAGAGCTGAAAGCAAATGGAAGCAGAAACTTGTAATGTGTCTTCCCACATAGGAAACATGTTCCCCTTCATTTACTCTCATGAATCAGTAATACATCAAGCGGCAGAGGGTGGTGTTAGAGCATTTTCCTCCACGTTCACTCTTTCAATGCAGCGATGTCAGAAAACCGTGTTTGGTAAAACAAATCAAAAGTTTCTATATTAAAAGTTGAAGATTCATGCTAATTTGTGGCATTCATTCAGGTGCTGAGGCTGCAATTAGATGACACTTTATAATTCTTTTTACAGGTTTATAAGATGAAGCACATTTTTAGATCAATAGAGTAGTAATACATACAAAGTCTTATATTATATCATATTAATAGAATAATATCAAAGAGATAATGTTTGTGAGAGACGGATTAGTGATTTCAAATTGCCCATAGATGAGGCTGTCTGTCTCACTGTGTTTACCCTTTGATGGACTGGTTTACGTTTCACCATGTGGGATCAGATCCAGCGGTCAAGTTATCATTTGCTCTCAGACTCAGTGAAATGAGGAATCGGAAAAGTGATAGCAGTACGATGCACATTTGTTTTAAAAACAGCACAGCCAGCAGTCAGATGCTGTTCTCCAAATCACTTTTTTGGTGCACATTTTTTTTTTTTTGTAGTGCACAATATTAGTATTGGATCAGATCTGGTCTTGGTCCACTTGTAGGCGTCTCAAATTTACTTACATACTTATGTCCATGACCAAACATCAGATTAAAAACTGTCTTTAAAAAATGTATGTTATGTTTTATGCAGCAAGAAAGTAAGACTTTTGTGAGAGAATCAAGGTAATCTTTTGTATTCAAAACATATTAATTTCCTTCACTTTTACTGCTGAATCAGTACAACAATAGCTTGAAAGTGAACTCCTTATCCTTGCTTTGCCACCCAAGTTCTTAAAATGCCCTATATTTTGGTTTATCAGATCATGTTTTATGCAATATTAAGCATGTGAGCATGTACCTCAGGAAATGGCAGACTTGCCAACAAAATCTCATATTTACAGTAATCACACCTGATAAATCTTCAATATTCACCTTTCCAAGTTACGTCTGCACAAGAAAAGGTGGGATATATTATGATTTGATCGCTAGTCTAACACAGGACTAACACAGAGAGAGTCTACATCCACACGTTACACTAAAAAATAGTTTTGGGATTTTAGGGTGTTTTTGTATTATAGATATAAGCAGGATGACCTGGAGAAAGACCACACCAGTACAAGGAGAACATGCAAACTCCAAACGGAGGCCCAAAAGAAAACAGAGGTGTTTCCAGTTTACAACGTTTTACTTGCACAGTTAAGTCAAAATGTGATTTGCTAATGAAGAGCCCAATGAACATTTTTACATTCATGCTATAGTATCAAAGTAAACATTCTACACTTTACAAAATGCATCAATGACCATCTCACAGGCAGCTATGTGATGAATAAATACTATTCATGATGGCCTACTTTCTGACTCCGTTGAACAATTGTTGAAAACTGCAAGGATTTGACCAAGTTTTGCACACCAGTGATCAGGTCAGAGATAATATCCACCCCTGTATCTGCTGGGAGGACAAACTCGCTGAAACACAAATTAAAATGTATTTCCTGCTGAGCGTGCAGAGAGACACTTGACTCATTTCAGGGGAATGATTTAAAAGTACTTGACAAACATTGGATGTGGACGCTGCTCCACAAACCCGTGGGATGGCCAGATCAATGTCTGCTTCATCAACGCTTTGGTCTTGACTTGTTTATATCTCATATCGATCTGGACTGTTTTGCCTCCAGGCATTTGTATAATAAATGCACTGTAGTATGGCCGAGCTGTGGGAGAGCCTACAAGGGTCTACCGAACATCCTTGAGAAGTGAGCCGGTAAAGAAATTCTCTCTTTATTCGTCTCTTTTTTATCTGAATGTGCCTTCAGGCCTGTGACTGCAGGCTGCAGCAATGAACACTTCCTCCAACAGTTTGTTAAACTCCACTCAGTTTTAGCATCAAATATGTTGCTGTTGTGCCTTAGGGCACTTTGGACCGTGTTAATGAGAGTCCTTTAGAGCCACTGTGAGCAAGAAAATGTGGTTAAATTGGTAGTTTCCTAGAATATGCAACTGTCATATTAATACTACGGTCATGCAGGAAATGTAGTGGGAAACATGAAAGTGGTGATTGCACATAGCACCCACTGTCTTCCCGTTTCATGGGGATAATGGCATATTTTCTGGGAAGGGAAAAAATAGCCTCAAAGCTAATTTGGATTTGGATTAAATTTCAGTGAAACATTTAGCGGATGGGCTGATTAAGGCTGCATTCATTGTGCGTCGTCAATGGAGCAGCTCCGGGGCTGTGCAGTGTTTCGATATCTCAGATCAGTCACTTAGTTCTTGGAAACTTTGAATCCAAAAGCTTGGGGAAATGTTGATGTTAACAGAGAGTGAAGTGATGGCACATGTGCCCTCAGAAAATGAAAATGTCACAAAAAAAAAAAGGCATAAGAAACTTTACCACTGAATAAGTAACATGGTACCAAAGATATTTGCAGCATGGTACATTTTGACAGTGCTATATTCTGTATGGTGGTGCATTCACATGCTGTAGAAAATGATTCTATCAAAAATGCAGTGTTATATAATATGGTCTTTGCAGAAATACCACAATTGGTCAGGAGACCTGACAATAGTGTTATCAAACAAAGTATTATTAATCTTAAAAAAAGCTTGATCAAAGAAAAATCCCCTACCTTTTAATGTGATATGGAAATGCTAACATTTCTGAACAGAGAGAGTCTGGTGTCGAGTTCATCAAATGAAAGGACTACACCATGGGATACATCGTGGTATGATTGGAAATATCACAGTAGTTTTGAAAAAGCCTTGATGCAGTCAAGCATAGCACAGTTCTGTCAAATATCTAATGTGAATTGTAACATGAGACGTACTATTGTGCATCCCCTGGTAATATCTTAGCTGCCTATGGTACATACTATAATATCCTTCAAAAAAATCAAATATGATCGAACAAATCATTATATACAAACTGGGACAAACTCTGAAAAAGCTAAAAAAAAAAAGTTGTTGATAACCCAATCAGTCTTTTTATTCAGGCTTGAAGGTGGAGTTTTAATGAGCACAAAATGAAAAGGGAAAATGCTCCAAGGAGCTGTCGAGCACAAGACATAGAACTGTGCAGCTTTAAGCTACTCCATCATACAACTCTCATGGGCCGGTTGCAGACGCATGCAGAAAACATGTGAAAGGGGCAGGACTTTTTCCTCTCGGCACAGAACTACTGCAAACAATGCCTTTTTATCACACATGCGCTTGATATGTTTTTTTTGGTACAGTGGTTTCTACAGATGTTTTCAAATGGTTTGTGCTCCAGTCTGCAGCTGCTTGAACTGCATTTTCCTCATAATGTGTGTGCACAAAACACATTGCCTTCTGCTTCTTAAGAAGTTGTAGATGAGATATTTTGTCATGTACAAAATGCAGTATTTTACTTTTTTCACCTCTGTCCTGCATGGGAACAACACAGTGTATTGTTTGTTAGAAGAGCATAGAAAGAAGGAACACATGATAATAATAAATTCTTACAAATTGCTACCTACTGTTCATTTCAAAAATAACTCAAACAGCCTAACATTGATGTGACACATATTCCTTCAAGTGATATGCGACTTACAATGCAAGATAAAGCAACATTTTCATTTTTGTGCCAAGGATGACACAACCCCTTGGTACAGAATGTACCATAATATGACTGTGCAGCATGCAAAATGGTATATGTACTCCTTGGATGAGCTATAAATTCACCCATGATTTGATGTGATGTGACAAACTGGATGCTTAGGAGGAAAGAATACTGCGACAGGACGCACAGAAAACAGTTTGTATTACATAACTCAGTATTATGGGGGAGTGTGCCTGTGTCTCCTATACTATGTCAAGGCACGGTTATGAAACCAGCATTAAAATGCAGGGCTCCAAACACAGACCGAGGGGCTTGATCGCAGGGAGCGATCTGGATCAGACTCAAAGAAGCACACAAATTATCAAAGGCACGACAATTCCTGTTTCTGCTATGCGTGAGCAGCGTCTGTCTTATCTCAGATTTACAGTGAAAATCCAATCAATGAAAGGCTAAGAGAGGTTCAATCCCTTGATGAAAACTGAGGAACTCCCGCAGCAGAGTTATTTAACATATATCAACATTTTGAATTTCTGCACAATTAAATGTGCCTTCATTTGTGTGGCAACTGATCAACAGATTTAATTAATCTAATTATCTTTACAGCTCTGTACCCTGAAGATTAGAGCAATGGATACAGTGTTTCCTTCTACCTCCCTCCTTTCTCTTCCTGCAGGATCTCAGTCTGTACCGCGGGAAGCCCTCAATTATTCATGGACGAGGATGGTGGCTGGATCTTTAAGTCTCTATTAAAAGTGGAGGTCAAACAGAAAGCAGATTGAGCAGACTGAGAGCAGCATGCAGTCAAGTGCAATACTTCATAGCTAAATGGAAATATAAGGAGAAATGGACCCAACTTCTACTTTTATGGATTTAAACACACTCACAGACTCACAGACTTTTCACAAACCCTTTTCCCCACTCCTCAGAGTTTTTGCCTTCACCTGAGGGGTCGACCTTGTGGGTCGGTCAGAGGACGGGGAAGCTGTGTCAGAGTCTGTTTGGACTGACAG
This sequence comes from Parablennius parvicornis, assembly GCA_900302745.1. NCBI lineage: Eukaryota > Metazoa > Chordata > Actinopteri > Blenniiformes > Blenniidae > Parablennius > Parablennius parvicornis. The sequence continues at coordinate 87,449 of OMNM01065590.1, read as the reverse complement.
TGCACCCCTCAGGGGAGTGATGTGGATAACTGAGAAATAGGTCATACATGTATTACAGGCAGATGACACAAGGCAGCCAACACATGTCCCGTGTACACAAGGAGGAATCATGTAGTTTGCTTTAGTAGAAGGGACCCGACAGACTTTAGAGTGAAAGGAAGTCAAATCTGAATAAAGGTGACAAGTTATCAACCAAAATATTGGACAATCTGAAATGTGAACATTTTATTGAAACATGAATCACTGTAATTATCTTAAAGTGTGTATATACAGATAGTCTGTTTACTACAAATTTCCTGCAATATACGTATTTTAATGAGAAAATATGAAAAAGAAGGAGTTGCAAACTAAAAATGATATCAGTTAAAACAGTGAATCGAAACTGAATCTAATGCAAATCTACTCAATACATAAAAAAATGTAATCAAATGCAATAATGAAAGCATCTAATGCCTCCAATAATGCTTTTGTTGACTTTGGATTGAGCTGGCCCCAACAAAACATGTGAAAAGAAAGAACATCAAATAAAATTATAGTGTAAATTTCACTCTCGATGTGTGACTACTGGAGCCCAGCGCCACTTGGATATTAGGAGGCAAGCAGCTTTAATTGCTTTGAGAGATAGATTTTGTCATCATGCGATGAAAATAATTAAGCAAAAGGGGTGATGTGTTAACCAGAGGGGGGGGGGGTTAGATCAATCCATACCCCAAAGGCAAATCATTGTCAGTTTTTATTTTCAGACAGAACAATTCAATTCATTGTGCTTTGCAACAATTTCATCATGATTAGATGCAGCAAAAATACAAACACATACACTGATTAGCTGTACAATAGATTCTTGTATACAAAAATGGGGTCAAATTAAAGGTTTTTATTTACTGAGGTAAAAGCAAAAACACACAGAATCTGAAAAATACTTACATTATAATAAGAAACAAAGTAAAGTGATAGCTCTTTTGGCATTGTAAGCCAAGAAATGCAAACATTTCGACTGAATACAGTCATGTATAGGGAACACTGGCTATGTTTTCAGTGTTTCATGGTTCACCCTCAAGCGTATGGCTGCAGGTTCTCTCTTGTCAAACACAATACATATGCACTTCTTCTGTCATTTTTCTTCAATTTTTTCCTGGACTCCCCTATTTCATCTAGTTACATCTTCTATGGAATATTGATAATTATATATCTTCAGTGCAATACACCAAATGATGGATATATAATGCATTTGTCCTTTATTGTGGCTGGGGTCCTGCCCCCAAATGCAAGTCTGCATACTGTTCATTGTTGTGCTACTCAATTACATCAAAACCAGTATTGATATTGGAAAAGCAACAAATTACGTGATTTGACTGGGGTGTAAGTGTAGTGACATTTAAGGCTTTTATACTAAAAGATAAAGCTATCGTATTTCTGATGCAGGCTCAATTGTAAAATTGTAAGATTGTCATGAATGAGTTACTTTCTCATCACATTTATTACATGAATTCTCAGAAAAACATTAAGGCATTGAGCTATTAGTTTTAAAAACGTACCTGCTATTTATTCAACTTATTGCTTTCTTAATGGCTTTCCTCTTACCTTTCCGTCTGCAGAATAGTATTGCCAACAGCTATTGAGACATTTCAGTGTGAGTGACCCTGCAACCTCTTGAGTCAGTTTTATTAAGGCTCTCTCCCGCGTGAGATAATAAGCTTTTATCTTGTCTCGTACTTCTGCAATATCTCAATATGAAAACAAAGAGTTATAGAGGAATGTCCTGAGGGATAATAACGACACACGTGGAAAGGATCTTATGTGGGGAAAGGATCAAAATATTTACAAAGAAAGGAGGATGATGGGATTTCTTTAAAGGTTAGTGGAAACTAGGCTGAGCAGAGCATGGAGAAACTACTTGGAGAATCCCAGAGAGTGCTTCCCGGTTGATTAGCGGAGAGCCGTCAAGGAATCTGGTCCAGAAATAGAGCGGTGAAATGTTCAGAAAAAAAGAAAAGTTGTCACGACCATCCACAATATATTAAAGAGACATATGGAAAAAAAAAAGAAAGAATCAGGGCTAAATCAAATGCATTTGTAGTCAAGATGCTTCAACGTCTTTCCGCTGGCTAATGCCTTGCCAGTGTATGATTTAGAGGCGACAGGATGATGTGTAGCGCCACTTAAGAAAATGAGTTTTCAGCCTATGAGCTAAGACATGGAAAAGGTGATCTTGTTATAGTGGGAAGGACGTTCCAACAACGGTGACAAAGGTGAAAGAAACACATTTACAAGGACAGAGTGGCGGACTGGTAATTTAGGCCACAGACACGCAATAGTTGCGGCTACTTCAGCAGCCTAGTTCAACATACGGTGGAATTAGAAAATCAGAGCATGCACGTTTTTGCTTTCACACTTTGTAACTGTGATTTCAGCAATTCAAGGGCTTTTAGACATGTAGAATATCAGACATTTTACATGTTTTCAAGTAGAATTTCTATGGCTTTTCTTAAGTAGTAGAATATCTTTGGACTGTCTCAATTATTTGCCATCTGTGGCATGCTATCTTTCAATCGAAGAAGCTGGTTTGATGTTGTCCAGTGAACTATATTGGCATCATGTTGGATGGACAGTGCTCATTTACTATCTTGTGAGTGAATTTGAAATCTGGACTTAAGATTACACATTAGGCTTTTGAAACCAGTCTCTTATTCATGTAGCCATCAGGATAAACAAAAACTAAACTATGCATAAACTCTCTATATATCTTCTATACAGTTCAATGAACAAACAGACAAATTTGAGATACAAATTAAGCTAATACGCCCGACCTGAAGAAAACTCACACATATACTGTAAAAACGTTCAAACTCTACACAGAAAGGTCTTGAAGCTCAGAAATGAACTAAGAATGTCCTCCCAGTGAGACTAGAGTACAGACCAATACATCACTACGTGGTAACAAATACTTTATTTCACAGTAACAATGTATTGCATTAACTTTACTTGAGTGTTTCTACTGCTTAAATTTTATAAAGGCCTTTTATTTTATTTAAGACATTTCCTTTACATCTGAGAGTTTTTCTTCTTTTTTCTCCAACATTCAAATCTCTCATAACACCGACTCATTTCCACCTACATGGCTCTGACAATGCACATAGACGAGATAGTTTCATTGTGAATCCCGCATTACATTTCAACCAATCAACCAAGAAAAAAGTTGACAAGACTGTATAAGACATGGCTAGAGGGAACAGGCAAACCTGGTCACGTAGAAGGGGCATGTAATGATTGCAGCTCATATGGTCCAATATTGAAATGACTGAAAATCAAGGAAAAGGTGGATTTGGGGGAATAAACTTTGAATACAATGTTTTTGAACAAATGAGACCCATGTGAAAGTGCTGAAAAGCTCTATAATATGACCGCTTTACAGTAAATTTAACTCATTTAAACACTAACTTCTTACTGTGTAACATGAATGCAGAATACTATTTGGTAAATGCCAATTATTGCTTGGTCATATTCCTGCGGCACTATGTGCAGAGCCTTTTATAAAGTTGGACTGAAGTGAGGAAAGAGGTTTTACACAGCCCTCACAGAATGAACTTGTAGGAGGAAAGTCAGCGTGAGTTCAGGGTCAAACATCAGGACTCACACTATCAACACTCACCGGCAACTGATGACACCTGCTCATAACAGCTGTCACAGCCACAACGCATTTCTGTCTTTCATCAGAGTGAATGACCAGAGTATAAATTTGCATTTAACCACATCACTATTGGACAACACAGTAGTGATTCAATTACAAAAAAAAACCAGATGCACAAATATGTCTTCATATGCATTGAGTGTTTTTTACACGGAGAAAATTAAAACAGCACACAAGATAAAGTGTTCTTAAACTCAAGTGATTTCCTTAAAAGTACTGAAGATGTACTGAAGATGTCTGTAAGAGCATCACATCAATTATTGCCTCACAGTAAAGACAAGTAATGAAATAGCAACTGCAATCGCAGTCCAATCTCTTCAAAATGTGCTGGAAGGGCAATTCTAGTGTAATAAAAAATATGAGCTTGATTAATCTGAAATTCAATACCAATTACAATACCATTAAAAACTCCTCCGGGGACTGACTGATACTGTACTTCACGGAAACCTGGCACAGGCAGCTGCAGAGAAAAATGAAATTGACTCGATAATATATTAAGCATGGCACACTTGCTCTGAATTAGGATTTATGTGTTATATCCAGAACATTTGCAGGCACCTGCATATATTTCATGAAAACAATCTAATATGAGACACAGGGAGCAGCATGCAGCACATTTTCAAATAGACCTCTCTCGATCTCTTCACTGGAATGTAAAAACCCGCTACGCGCTACGTTATGGCCAATGCTTTTCCTTTCCTACATATGGAAAGATCAAATTCACTGATCCGTCGTGAGGCACGAAGAAAGAGAGAGGGAAATACACGACTTCTAATCTGCAACCCTGCAGTGATGCAGCCTCTTCTCTCCATCTGACAGAGCCTTCCCCCAGAGCGTCTCCCCAGAGCCTCGGCTCAAACTGCAGAACTGCTCTGTGTGGCAACTGTTGAGCAAAATGGACCCGCACAAGAAGGAGAGAGAAATCCCACAGGAGAGAGAGGAGGAAAATCAATGCCAGGAAGAGGTTTTCAGATAGGTGGAATGGATGAAGAAAGCAGAAAAGGAAGAAGCAGGAAGGTGAAGGAGGACAAGACGAAATGCAAGAGAAAATAGAGGATAGGATGATTATGAAAAGCATCACAGACTGAGGAACATTAGAAACAGTGTCGTGATTCTTCAATTCCCCCAAAGACATTCACGTTTCCTGCACGTTGAGTGATTTTCACAGAGTCTCACAGTAAAGTGATGCTGTCTGGTTGTTTGCAGTGGAAGCTGTGAGAGAGACAGAGCTTGCTAATGAGCACGCTGGGAGAGTCTGCCTTGTTGTTGTGTTGAGTGTTATTTCGAAACATTGCAACCAAGAGACTGGGGCAGGAAGTTAACTCAAGCTGTCAAAAAATCTTTCAATCTGGGTTAATTGCTCAGGGAGAGAGCCTCATGATTATAATCAGAGACATTTTGTTCCATTGTATAATTTCTCAAATACACCTGTTAATTAATTTAAGCTCAAGACTGTTTCTGTTTGTTTACACAATTTTTCCAACAGTTGGTGTAATCAGTGTCTTCTGCTTGCTCTTATTTTATGTCCGATGTCTGAAGGTCTGCAGTTTGGTGGCAATGCGTCCACGTTGGCCCATTCTTTTGAGTAAAAAAGATGGTTTCTCATTAGTTTCCAACTTCGGGAGTCTCCGGATCATTCTAAGAGGCACAATGTTAGTTTTGCTTCAATAATGAGACGTTATGAAGAAAATGATGCTCTCAGCTGCTGAAATTCCTATTTGTAAATCATGCTGGTGTTTAATCGGGTGTGAGACTGTTATTTTCACCATAGTATTAAGCAAAAAACTTGCTTCACTGGTGAGAGATAAGTGTGAAAATGATCACATACTTGTCAGAAGGTGTTGTTATTTATTATGGTATAACAGTATACAATGATAATAATATTAAGAAACAGATTGTCATTTAAAAAGTACACATATTTAAAATAAAGCAAGGATGAGGATGTTTCTTCTTACCTATTTTCACTATAAATAGGCAAATATATAACAAGTCTATGAGATTCAATTTAAGCCCAAAATGAGCTTTCTATCTTGAGAATGACACTTTCTGTGGTCAAACTTCTTTACTGTATCGCAAATCGGAGAAAACTGCAACTGCAGCTTTAACTGTTTTTGTTTACAGAGACCTCAAACAAACCCTTTTCACAAATTGCACCCACGTTTGTTGTTTTTATTATAGACTTGTTAAGATCTTAGTCAAGCTATTGTTCAAGAAAAGAAGAACACAGCTTGTGTTTTAAAAAGATTAATCACTACTGAAGAAACTAAACAAAGTTTAAAGCAAAACCTTGAAAACTAATACAATACTATGATGCTAAGATACTTTGACGAGAAAAAGAGAGAGACAGAGAGAGAGAGAGAGACAGAGAGAGAAAGAGATTTGCTACTATTCCTACCTTCATATTCCTTATTTCCTCATGAGGCAAAGCATGACTGAATGATTGAGTTCACATTTCATTTATTACTGAAGGCTGGCTCTTCTGGTTTACTCTCGTGAGGTACTGTAGATGGTTTTTAATGAGCAAATGAGCATGGTCATGTCATGCATTAAGTTATATGGTTTTCTGGAAGCAGAAGTGCAAACAAAATCTGAACCGGCTGTTTGCAAATTTCGTCTTGGAATGATTTTAAATTGTAACTATCATTGTAACATATTGGACAGAACAGAAGGGGCTTCATGAGAATTGTTACTGAAACGATGAGACAAAAGGGATTATTGCCACCATGGAACTGGTCTTTTTTATGTAGTCTGTTATATAGTCAGTGTAAATATCTAAATAGACTGTTGATAATATCAATAATTAAACAAGGTCAGTCAGTGAGTTAGCAAACAACGTTGGGAGGAAGCTGGAGTGTCCAGTGTAAGTCAACACAAGCAGAGGGAGAAAAAGCAAACTCCACCTAGTCAGGCCCTGAGCTTCCTGAGGGACGAGAGTGTTCATGACTATATCACCATAAGGCTTCGATTATTTCATGTCACTTAATCTCATGGTATCATAAAGACAAGCCAAATTGCTTCAAGTCCCAAATTGAAGACCTGATAAAGTCTGGATAGAGATGCAAAGTTAAGAAAACCTCAAGTAAGTCTAACTACTTTTATGATGAAATTCTTTTTTTGCTGTAGCAATAAAGAAAATATTTAAAACCACAATGTGGTGTCTGAACTTTAAATAGTACAAACAAGTAGCGTCCTCAATAAGCTCAAATCTGAAATTACTAGAAAACTGCAGCTACTTGAATAATCAACTCAGCTACTAAAATCAACTGTTTTCAGTTAGAAATGACAAGCCTGCTATTGTCTTTGGCTGACCAAAATCGAGAACTTATTATCTAAGATAACAAAAACTTTACAAACTGACATTATGAATCTGCTGCTACTATCAGTGGAAACTGGATACTTGCTAAGTGAGGCTCGGCAAACGTTCAAGTGAAGAAGCAGAGGAGTTTCCCCCAAATCTCCTTGGAATGAGGCGTGGGAGGATTAAGAGGTAGAGAGGGTGTGTTTGTTGTGACAGGGCCTGTCGATCTGGCATCAGACAGCAGCAGCAGCAGCAGAACTCACCAGGCCTGAGACTTCCTCCTAGGCACGCTCTGTCTGGTCCACTTGGAGTGAGGGGTCAGGTGGTAAATCAGCTGGCGGCAGATCTTGTTGGTAGACTTGTGTGACTCAGTTTCCTGCAACACACACAAAAAAGGCCAATGCGGGGCAAAATAAACACATTGAGGAAACAAAGGAATCGCTGGAAACTAAGCCAAGGTATTCATGTGTTTGGGTGACATGAATCCATGAGGAGTGGATGACCTTGCATTGTATTTTAATAATTTTTTTTCACATCTTTTCAATTTAGTTTTAAATGGTGCGTTGTGCACATGAAAGGGACGATATAAATACATGGTCTTTGTTTTTCGTCTTCAACCTCTGAGGAATATTTTTGTACACAACTGATCTGTTGCAAAAGGTTACACATTGACAAAGTAAAGGTCACTGTTAAATGCTGAGCTTGTATACCAACAGATATACTGCTATTCACACATTTACAAAGCGTTTCTTTAATGCTTCAGACACTTTCCCTCCATTGACTCATTAATGCAGATTCTATTTTGCCTCCTTTATCCTTCATGCCTTTCCTCCACCTCCTCTTCTTCTTCTCTCTTTCTCCTCCGTTAAAGACTATAAATGGAATGGGTTGAGCTGAGCAGGCTAAATCTAATTAATGGTACAACAAGAAAACAAGAAAGAGGCAATGTGGCGAGAGAGGAAAAAGACAGGGGCAATTTACCTTAAGGCGATTAACCAATGCTGCTGCGCGTCTTTTCCTGAGCAACACACAAACATGCCTCATGCTTCAAAACATTCAGCGCTGCTGTTTTAGCTACTTGGATGACTGAACATGATGCTACTGCCGCGCATACAGATGTACCATGTAAAAGTATTTATAAGCAATGTGTGGTCTGTAGGAAGTAACACAATCTGATCGGTACAACCATGCAGGCGCAGTTGGACAGTAATCACGTGTCCGTAAACCCGCGTGCGTCAGGAGTGAACATTAATTGACTGTTTTGAAAAAAATAAGCTAAAGTTCAAAACGTGTACAAATTATGTATATAATAGTCTGCGATCAGTCCTTGAATATCTAACACAAATAAATCTCAGCATGGTGAAACCTGCTGGCCACTGAAGCAGCTGCTGGGGCCTGAATCCAGCACGCTGCAGCTCTACATCCCTGTCACGTCTGACACAGTATCCTGCCATGGGTCGTGAGCCAGCCAGGAGAACATTGCTGCCAGTGCCTCACTTTCCTCTCCTTCCTTCAGGGCTTTCCTTGTTAAGCAAACACAGATAAGATGACAGTTTCTTGCAGATGATTATCATCTGGACTCCATAACTAGAAACTGGATCCCAGTGACTTTATCTTAAAACCGCACATTATTTCTTAAAGGAGATAACAACACACTTGAAATAACTGCAATTGCCGCCAGGTTCTTGTGTTATAGCCAGTCTGAGTAGCTTCTGTAGTGTTTTCGTCCTCATACCTAAGATTAAGATGTACTTTGAATTTTAACAGGTCTGATTTGTATGCTGCTCTGCAATCAAATGAACTGACGGCCAGTTTGGATAAAGCACGATTTATTTCTCAAAGAACCAATCCTTGTTATTATTTCCTTCGCCAATCAATCAGATGGTCATCACGGCACATTAAACTAATTTATTTAGCATCACCATGTCATTTTGGACTATCGCCAATGTTTCCTTAGGTTGTATTGCAGACTGAATATTCATTATGTTTCCTTTTGAGAAAAAGTAAAGTCCCCTGCGCATGTCCAATAAATGCAACATCCTCAAACCTCAATATTAAAGGCCCCCAATATCCTCTTGACCCTTTTAAGATGTGCTACATTAAGACATCATTGAATCAGTGGGAAGTGGGAATATTTCCAGGTTGTAGTGGGGAAAATTCTTCTGTAAATTGTTTACACTGACAAATTCCCAAACGGAAAGTGGGAAATTACATATATGAAGAATATGTTGTCATTTAGCACGGCAGCTTTTTCTGTTTCCAGATTGGAAAGAGATTTTATATTTCAGATCCACCGTGTAATATATCTTATCATAGATAGTTGAAATATCTTGTTTGTGTACCATTGTCATCTCAAGAATACACTGTAATTGCATTTGTGTATCAACTATTTTGGAAAGAAAGAAAAGTCTACATCAAGCCAAAAGAAAAGGAAACAGTATCTTCCTTTTCTATATCCACATTTTTCTTCCATTACTCATATTTGTATAGCTCTTGGAAACCGTGAAAGGCATCTCCGGCGTAAGCACAAATTGCACGTGAACTCCAGCAGGATTAACAATGTGTGCTCTTCACTGTTGCTGGCAAAGCCTCGCAGCCCCTTAACTGTCTGCTCCTGACTGTGGCCGCCAGCCCTATTGACCCCAGCGTGGTTCCTGTGGGGCACTAACCTGTGCTGTCCAGAAATGAAGCAACCAAAGCACATAAGCCAATAAATACATCTGCAGACGCTGAAGCACAGCTGGAGACCATTTGGTTGTCAGCTAACAGAACACTGGACCTCTCCATGCATCTGCAGGCTTACACCCAGACACACAAAAAATCTCATTTTCCATTTTTGTGTAACTTCTGAGTTTCTGTTTGCAATGAATCAAACTGACAGTTCAATGTAGTCACAATAGCATGACAACAAGCACGACAAGTGCATTTGAGCATAACTAATATATGCAGACATGTTATAGCTTGCAGAATTGCAGTTCTTGTCCACGTCATGGTGTTTTTTTGAATGTAACATATGATAATAAAATAAAATGGATGGTGGATGGATTTTTTTCTTTTTTTTTTCTTTACCCTTTTTGGACACTGCAGGTCCCGGGCGAGGCTGAGCAGCAGCTCATGAGAAATGGGATCCACGAGGTTGAGAAAAGCTGCATTCTTGTACAAAATGTCATTGAGCGATGTTCCTTGAAGTCCCAAGTCCTGAGCAAAAAAAAAAAAAGAAGAAGAAGGAAAAGAGATAAGACAAAAACGATATGGTTAACTTTAATGAAATCAAACGTGCTGCAGAAGTTCAGTTGATTAATGCCGTCACTTCCGAACCACCCTCTCAATATTCTTCTGACATTTTCATGGGCCATTTAATGAAAATAGATTGTCAGTATTTATAAGCTTTGTTCATCATCCCCTTTCATCTTTTCTTATCGTCAGCAGCAAGAGCTGATAAGGGTTTTCAAAAGGAGTTACTGTAAAGAGGTAAGACAGCTGATTAGCAGAGTGCGGGTGGTGTGTGCGGGTGTGTGTGTGTGTGTGTGTGTGTGTGTGTGTGTGTGTGTTAGCGGCTGTTGAGGTAGCGACAGTAACTTAACAGACGCAGTTTTGTTGAGACGCTGTTGTTCCTGTCCGTGCATCCACCACTAA
>OMNM01065590.1:52414-69153 GCA_900302745.1 Parablennius parvicornis | reverse complement strand
ATATACAGCATATATATAAATTAGCTGACTGATTTGCAAAATATATTTTCTTTAAAAAAATAAAGTATAAAGTATAAAGTTGAAAGCATATTAGAGGAAAAAAGGAAAAATCAACATGAGGAATCTCATTACAAAAACTCAAATGTTTTTGGACTGCAAAAAACACACAAAGGTAAATAAAAGTTGATCCTTTTAGGTTTGTGCATATTTGTTGTTTACAAGTCCAGCCAGAAGTTGTGGATATTTAAGATTTATTTACAACACCAGAATAAAATGGTAAACCACATTACCTCAATATTCCTTGCTCAATGAATATAAATATGACAGTTGCATCCTTTACAAATGACATTCACTAAACTGATATTGATCACCTCAGAAATGAAGTAAATCAGGGCCCAGATTTCTATCCTGAGATCCACTGTCAGTCTTTCAAAGTATACAGCAGTTGGCTAGAGGCAGCCAGGGTTTTTTTTAAATCACAAAGATAGCCCATGTACATCTTCAGAGTAGTGAACTTTAGCTTGAGTATACAGTTAAAGAGTAGTCCAACACAGCCTGGTATATCCCGACTTACTGGAGCTGAAGTCTAAAGGCTTCAACTGAATCAGTCGGGATTTGAGGGTTTTATTGTGCTCCTCAATGCTGATCCTAAATGGATTGTAGAGATTTTTTTTCTTCTTGGATCTGTTTGTAATCACATCACATTCAATATGGTTCTTTTATTTGATGACTCTTTTTCGAAAGAGTGATGGGTGATTAGAAACTTGATTGCTGTGGCTGCACCAAGCAGATCTGGATTTCTGTTTTTACTTTCTTTCCTCTGGAGATGTAGCTTCAGATCAAGTTTAGAAAGAGAAACGGGACAAGAGCATATCTAAGAAGTTCAAACCGTCTGTTCTTTCAATGTCCACCCCACAACGTTTTATCTACATTGTTTCTCTAAACAGATGCAGAGAGCTTGTGAATGCTGTGTTGCAGGATGTGTCAGGGTTCACAGCGAGAGGCCTCGCGACAGCACGCTAGAAAGAATGTTTAATTATCTTCAGAGCTTGTTTGCCTTCTGTTAACGTTTCACGCTCATTGAGGGACACTGCCTTCACTCTGTGGTTTCTGAGACATTTACAGCTATTTAAATTCAAAGAGAACCACAACTTCGGTCTGGCTAACTTTTTTAACGCTGTGTCTTTGGTAGCCAGATGGTCGTTTATCATACATTGTCCGACTCAGGGGTCCAAGTTTGTATGTCTTAATGGTCTCACATGTGCCTTCTGTCTACTTTTTTAGCTGATTCACAAACCAGTGTTGCCCACTGGTAGCGCTCGCTCCATCTCAACCACAAACAGGATAGTCATCTCTGTAAATCAGTTCCTAGGCTAGTGTTTGTTGTTCGCTCTTTGTCGTATACCAGTGGTAAATGCTTGTCTCAGAAGTACAGAGCTGTCCACTTAACAGAGAAGCATTTTGCTGTACTATTTCTTCAGAGACAAATAAAAAGAGTGTTGCGTAATATTCTACATCACTACAAGATTACGCAACTTACATAAATCAATCAGTCGGGTGACCTAACAGAAAAATGGAAGAGAGTCAACTTGGAAAAATTAACATCTTAAAAAATATCAATCCGAAAGGGAAAAAAACACAAGCATTACTCCATTTTTAGGAGAAATAAAGTAAGAATGAACTACATGAACGAATTTGGCAAGTTTCGCTGAGTCTGATCCATAAAGAGGCCACAGATCCTCTTCACTGTGTTTCTAAAGCAGGAGGGCAGGACCCCTATAGCTGAAGGTCAGAAACAACCACATACAGTGAAAGAGCGAGTGAAGGAGCGGCTAACACAACGTGTAGATGTTCAGAAAAAAGGAATAAATTTACTTTGGACTAATATGCAAGTTGCAAATTTTAGCTATTAAAGTTCATTTTTAGTTCTTAGTAAATCAGTTGGAACACAGCTCCGTACCCCCAGCTGCTTTTCTTGTGAATAACATATTTTACCCCCCATCTATGTAATTCCATTTTGTCATATGCTGGATATATGTTCTTGACCATCTTCAGATGCTTTTCTTTTGCAAAAACACTGCAGTGTGACTGAGCATGTCTATTTAGTTCAGCACCGAGGGCTACAGCTGTGAGAAAAACAAACATCAACTGTCGGTGTTGTCACAGATGGATCTATGTGTCCAATGATGGAGATGAATGAGAGAAAACAGAGAATACACATATGCAGGCTTGTTTGATGGTTAATCTAATTTTAATTTCGGTTTGGAATGTGAAGTAATTTTGTTTCTGAAATGTGTTAAAGCACGTGTACGTGTTTTTCTTATGAAAAAGAGATCTGTTGAGCAGAATAACCTCCAGCTACAACACGGTTTTCAGGCACTCTGTCTCTGCATTAGGTTTATTCTTTTTCTTTTTTTTTCGATAACTGTATACAAAACCTTCCTTCTCACACACCTTCAAGAGGGAGGATAATTTAGAAATTTTAGTACCGTGCTTTGTTCCAGCATGGTCTTCTTGAAAGTATCTATTAGGTGGAGTTTCATGAAGGGTGTGAGTGAGGTGAGGCATGAAAGGACCGATTCAAAGGGGACTGTAATTGGTAGGAGTAGCTTTTCTTGTACCTGGGAAAGGCTGTGTGGGATGACTGTGTCAAAGTTGAGTAAGTTGTCTGCCCTGTCCCTGCTGCTCTGCACCTATTGGCCTGGCTGCTTATTCAACTGACCCTTCTCCTCCGGCCCGGCAGTCCTTCACGCTGTCCCCCCGCAGTTCGTTCTTTTTTCCTCCCTTCATGGCAGATGTGATCCTCTCCTTCGCAGCCCTGAAAGCCTTCATTTTCCTGGTGAGGAGGCACTTTATTTAAAGCTTAAATATCAAAGGTTTTGTGAGCCGTCATATTAAAAAAATGAAGAAAATAAAATCAACATTTATGCGAGAGTTGCATTGCATTCGAGCTGTGAAACAGGGCCCGACTTTATCATTTGTGGAAGTGTTGATTACTTGGAGTCATGTGTCATCTATTTAAAATGAACAACTCAGCAAACCAAGGCTACGGCTGGTTAATCTTTTTCACAGATACGTTTAATTATTAGTGCAGATAAATAACGTTTTGTGGGATAGCCGTTGACTTTTGTCTGTGAATATCACATATATGTATAACAGGTGGTTGCTTAAGAATGAGTATCATCTCGGCCTGAATTTTCAAGTCCAATTATAAAAAAAAGTTTATGGCAGTGGGGGTTAAAGTTTAATGACTTTGTGACAGTTAAATAAAGCTCAGTAACTCTCTAACTTATCATTTTCCACAGAGGCTCAGAGTGAACAGCCAGCTGCCAAGGCCCACACAGGAACCAAGGTAAGAGAGAAACTTCTTTTTAATGTCTGTGAAGGTAAATTACAATAACAATAACAAAAAACTTTTAAATTGGAGGTATGGGAATGAATTTAAATCTTTCTATGGGTTCTTTTACTTCAATATTGTTCTTCCATCTTTCAGTTATTTAAATGATTTTATAGCTTGAGATGTGATATAATGCCCTTTACTCTTATTTAATATTCCATTAACAGACCAAGGAAAATGCATTTAGGAGGCTTGAGGGTTTGAAGGTAACATTAAGCTAAAATACTCAAGCTTTCTTTTACTTTTGTCTTTTTAGTCACAGAAAGCTCAGACAAGAGGATACACTGAGTACCTCGAAGTCACATCATTTCAAATATATATTCAGAGCTATTCTGCATTGTAATACACGAATCACACCGCCTTACTTTGTTGGAATAACAATTTAAAGAGTCATTGGCAGGAACAGACCAAATTTCAGTCTATAAAATATCCACTTTCATTATCTGAGTGAACCTTATAATTTTAAGCATATTTATATTGAGAAGGCTATGGCAATTTGTAATTATTCACTGGAAAATGTCTTTGTCACAGCCTATCATAGTTTTCAGTTTTGTTTTTAAATTTAATAATTATTTTTGTGGACATTATGGTGGAAATAATCAAAAGTCAATCTCACTGTGTTATTTGGCTCAGTGCAGTTCAAAACTCAAAGTTTCAACAGGTGCTAAACAACAACAATATTCATTTATTGAATTGTTGGTAAGGTTCATGGGAAAGAAAATCACCACATGCATTTTCTCTCTATAAATCTATGTGTTAACATGTATCCCAAAGCTTTTAGTATCTGCCCGTGCTGCTGTGCCCCGAGGCCTCTCTAATGAGGCCAATGTAAAACATTCAGGTTGTGAGGAAATTATGCTGAAATGATTGGTTTGAACAAGGCAGGATGAATATGTTGTTTGACGTGCAATTCTTCAAAAAGTGTTAACTGACCTTAATCTTAACCATGAAATATCAACCATGTTATTTTTTTTACGATAGGAATCCAGTTGTATAATTGTTCAAATGTATATGTAAACAAATTATATACTTTAGTCCGCATGTATTCAAACTTTCAAGCGAGCCTTCCTGGAGAGGCGGAGCAATGACATTGGTACGAAGACAATTTGGAAACAAATTATAGTTATTTTCTCACATGTTTGCACATGCTGTTGCACAACACAAAGACACAACTTCCTGGCATTAAGGGGATAGTAGCTTATGTCCTTTTTCTTGGTCACTATTAGGACACCAGCATCTGAGCAGCCAGCTGTCGTCAAGGTATTAATTTATAAGCATGAAATTGCAACATGTATGTTGTTGTAGCAACTTAACTGTATGGATGTCTAGATAGGTTAAATGATTTAATCCTGTTTTATGATTACAATTTCAGTTTTAATTGTGGAAAAAGTTTGAAACATTTGTTTTGACCCAGCTTATTAACTTACCTTTACTGAATGATATTTAAAATTCTTAGAGACTAATTCAAGTGTTTCAGGACAGTAGACAAACTGATATGGATTTGGTTTATAGTGGCACTTTTACAGATGCATTTCTCTATTATTAGGTATTGAATTAGTCACTCATCACTACAACAATGGTGAAGAAGACAGTAATTGTGGCACTGGGTTTGCTGCTAATCGCATCGGTTGCCACTTTTTGTGGCGTCTACTTTGGTATCGGGAGTCGAGAGCACCCAAGTAAGCAGGTGTACTGGAAAGCAGCTGTGGCAGCAGATGCTGGGACATGTTCAGAAATTGGCAGGTGAGATCTTATTTCTTTGAGACGAGTTACAGCTTACACAAATGTACATATCATCTATACAAACCTATAGAGTAATCAAAGAGACTCACACATAATCAAACATAATCACACACATAAATTCAGCAGAATAACCTGCTTTATTTATTTCTCTCTCTGCCTACACAGTCTTAAGATCTTAAATGTAAAACAAATATACACCTTTTCTCTTCCTCATGTGTGTTTGTATCCTTTTTTTTTTTTTCTTACCACAGAGACATGCTGCTAAAAGGGGGGTCTGCGGTGGATGCCTCTATAGCTGTTTTACTGTGTGTGGGATTGATGAATGCTCACAGTATGGGCATGGGAGGAGGGGTTGTCTTTACCATCTTTAATGCAAAAACCGGTAAATATTTTCAAAAAGTTCCATCCAAGAGCACAACATACTCATCTAATATTTCTGGCCATTCCTTAACTTCAGTTTTATGATTTTTGCACAGGAAAAACTGAGACCATCAATGCCAGGGAGGTGGCACCAATCAATGCGACAGAGACCATGTTTAAGAACAGCACAGCGTTATCTCAGAGCGGTAATTCTTAACCAGTGTCATCGGGCAACAAGCGCAAACAAGCTGTTGCCATGTCAGCAGTACAAAACAGCTGATCTCAAACTGACAAAATGTTTGCTTTTAAGCAGTATTGTACTTTTATCAAAGAGTTTTGAGTAAAGTCTGAGAAAAGTCTGAGAAAAATATCAATGTATGGTTTGTAGGAGGGCTGTCCATTGCTGTGCCGGGCGAGATTCGAGGCTATCAGCTGGCACACCAACGACATGGGAAACTACCTTGGAAGGACTTGTTTCAGCCGAGCATTGCTCTAGCAGAAAAAGGATTTCCTTTGGGAAGGGCACTGGCCATCGCTCTGTCCAGTAAGATGGAGACGATCCGGAATGACACAGCTCTGTGGTGAGAAGTCGAAAGCAATTATCAGTTACGTCTGATTATATTGTTGACTGACGTCCTGAAAATATGTATCCCTCTGTTCTTCCAGCGAAGTGTTTTGTGGGATAAATAATACAGTTCTCAAAGAAAATGAAACCATTAGATTTCCCCAGCTAGCAAAAACCTACAGAAGAATAGCCGATGAAGGAGCTGATGCTTTCTACAAGGGAGAACTGGCTCAGAGCCTGGTGAATGACATTCAGTCAGCAGGTAGTATTTCTACTCTCTTCTAAGATGTAGAGTCTTATATCTTGTTTTTTTTTACAGTATAGGACGTGCTCCAACCGAAGGATGACTCTCAATAATATAAAATTAGGTGATGGTAGCCAAAAAATGAATTATTAACTTTCTACAATGTAATCTGGCTCTTGTTCAAAACCATAGACCTGTAATAATATATACCACTAACAACGGAAAAGATGCTGACTACTTCTAAAGGTCTAAAGGTTACATAAGAAGAGTTCTGCAGTTTAATGGCTTTGGAGTATACAGCTATCATTATCTCATATTGTAAAAAAGATTAGATCTGGCATCCAATCAAGTACAATGTATCATCAAAAACATGCACGATGGGTCCTTGAGCAAGATCCTCGGCTTTCACTCTGTAGAAATGTTCAGTCTCTCAAAAAGTTATATTATGAGTACTGCTTTAGCAGTAATGCAGTAGGTTTGCTTTTACTGATCTAAACGTTGAACAAGCCCATTGTAATAACATCAGTGTTTGAGATTCCAATTTGATCGTTTATTGTTGAATAACAATAAACAATCAAACTGGTGGTGGTGCCATAGCATTTATTTCTACAAACTGCATTATGTTTTGGAAAAAATATATATATTTTCATATATGAATTCACATGTAGCCTGTATGCAGACACTCTCTGCATATGCAGTTTCTAGTCTGAGGAGAAATGGAAGTATTGGTTCTTCTCAAGTGTGCATTTGCAGTGTTTGTCAATTCATGTTTCCATGTTTAGGCGGTATCATTACAATGAAGGATCTGGAGGATTATACGCCTGTCTTGGATGAAAACCCTTTGAGGGTGAATGTGGGGGAGTACACCATGGCGGTTCCCAGTGCCCCCGCTAGCGGCCCTGTGCTTGCGCTGATATTAAACATCTTGAATGGTAAGCATTGATGTCTTGTCCAAAATAACATCCCGAGTGGGAGAGAATGTGCTTTAATGCGAGCATGCCTTCTCTTCCACAATCACTCTCACAGGATGGACTCTGCTGTAAGCACTGTGTTGATCCGCTGCGCTTCAAATCCACTCTTAAAATAAAAAAAACAAAACCTTTTAGATTTAAGGTTACCTTAAACTACTTCAACAACTCTGTAAGACACAGGTCTGTCAGAGGCAACAAATGTAATTCAAGATATGAACAAGACAATATGGAGCAAATTTGTTCCCACCAATGAACTTGTCATCTCCTCATTTGAGTTGTGCAAATGGACAGGATGGCTTGTTGAATGCAAACAGATGGCGCCTCAAAATGACATAAAACAAAGCTATTGAAGCAGCATCAAATAGGGATTCAGTTTTGTCTAAATTAGAGAGTGAAGCGAAAACCATGAGGGAACTGCTCTGTAATCATGAAAGAAGGACTTTTGTTTTATTGGAGTAATTAAGATCCAAAGATAATTGCAATATGTGCCTTCACACCTGAGAAGCTCAAAGTCTGATCAGGAAAACCAAATGAAGACATTGCTTATGAAATTAGTCCAAACTTTCATGTTTTTCATCATGTAGTCAGTATCTTTTCCGTGTGAATCATCTGTTGGTTCTTCTCCCTCATGTTGCCTTGTCATAGATTTAAACACGAGCCATAAAACCCAAACTGTTGGTCTGTGAAGACGCTGCCTCACTGCTTCTGCTCCTCCTCAGTACGCTGACTATATCTGCCTCTGAGGATTAGTTGAGAAACTTCCTTCTCAAGTAATTAATCTCCTCAAACCTTTCCTTTCCTCTGACTGGCCGCCCACTCAGTGTACCCCCCTCCCCCCTTCTCCCCCCCACACTAACACTAATCTCAGCAATTTACCTCTAATTGGACACAGTCGAAGGGTTGTGTGACGTCAAACACACATTTTAGTCTCTGGCAAAAAAATTCCCATCCTTGTGATTTACTGTGACTCCTGTCTCTGTCCGTCAGCTGAAACTCATCAAACCAAAACCCTCCCGGTTCCACCAGACTCCCTGTCGTCTCCTCCTGTATCTGTCAGCTCAGGCTAATACCCCTGGCTCTGCTCACAGCCTCATTTAGGCTAGATACAAACACAAGAACAGTCCAGCTGATGTCCACTTTGTCTCTGTCACTCCCTTATGGCCACAGAATCCTGAAAGGCTGACAAGTGAGGTAGTAGTTCAGCAGATCTTACTTTGCTGTGTTTTGAACAGGTTACAACTTCACATCAGATAGTGTATCGAGCACTGAGAAAAAGATCCTGACCTACCATCGCATCTTGGAAGCTTTTCGTTTTGCTTATGCAAAGAGGACCTTGCTCGGAGATCCTGTGTTTCTCAACATCACAGATGTGAGTTGCTTGTACCTTTTTTATTTTATTATATTTTTATTTTTTAAGTTGAGGGAATTAGCTTCAGATTTGATGAAATTATACAAATTTTAAGGTGCTTTCTAATATATAAATAAATGTGTATTCATCATTGAAGATGAAAACACTTTTGCACGTTTCACATTCACAGCAGCTTCACAGCTCAGTTGGAATCGGCCTCAATGGACGAAACCTGAATTAGTAAAACAAAGACATACCACATACGTGCATACACACATTGATGTGCACGTGCTCCCGCATGCACACACCCACATAAATAGCTGCACTTGGTCTGCTACAGAAGCCACCGCTGTACCTCTGGAGTCGAGTTTCTGGCAGTGGATTTAATTTACGTGCCATATAAGGTTTCTAAATCAAATATATTACAAAAACACATGTAGAATGAGCAGAGAGCAGTCTCTATTAGGCATCAGTAGTTGAAATATGGTTTTATTTTCTGTTGTACATCTGTATAGTTTTTGTTGAGTACAGTCATTTGAAAAAAATGTTATTCAATGACTGCACATGACCCCAAGACACATCAAGAAACATTCGGCTTTATTTAAAAAACAGAGTTGTTGCTTAGATCAGCTCAGAGGAAAGCATCACCCTGGACCCTTAACAAAACACAAGTTTTTAGAATTTTTAGATAGGTTTTTGGGTCCTTACTGAAGAAAGTCAGTGTACAATCTGTGATAAAAGAAAATCCGTTGTATGTTTTGTTCAGCAAAATCTTCACAACTGGATGTCAGAATTATGAATATTTTGGAAATTTCTGCAACAAAAAGTTGGAAATAAAGCTAAAAATGAACTATGCCATGCCGTGCTCATCTGCAAAAAGTATTTGCTCTTGAACAGACTTGAAATTAAAAAGTTGGACAGTTTGTATCAGAGCCATTCTTTATGAACACATCAAAGCTGTAATGGTACTGCCTCTGTACTGTCAAATAAAAAAAGAGCATTCACTTTTTGACATATAATATTCCAGGAATGAAAAGCTTTGTAAAAAAACCCCAAACAAACAAACATTGACTTTCCATTTGCCCTATGGTAAATATAATATACAAGCATAAATACCTTTAAAAAAATCGAGTTGGTTGTGTTTCTCTAACATGTGTTTGCTATTGCTGATTAGAAATATTCAAATATGTAAATATAAATCTTTCCAAGATTTGATAATAATATTAAAAATCTCTCCTATCAGCTCCTTTGGAATATGACTTCGAAATCATATGCCAGCATCCTTCATGACAAGATTACAGATAACACTACACATCACATGAACTACTATGATCCTGAGTTCTACCTGCCAGAAAACCACGGGACGGCCCATTTGTCTATTGTGGCAGAAGATGGCAGTGCAGTCGCCACCACCAGCACCATCAACCATCTGTACGATGACCAGATTCACTCCAAACACTATATTCTATCAGTCTCATGTTTGAAACTGGCATTATATTTTAATGGTTGGTGTTTTCTTGCAGGTTCGGCTCCAAGGTCATGTCAAGGTCAACAGGGATCATTCTCAATAATCAAATGGATGACTTCAGCTCCCCGTTCATTACAAATGGATTTGGTGTTCCTCCTTCACCAGCCAACTTCATCAGACCCGGTAAGATCATTAAGACATTTACATTAACATACATAGAGACTATACACATGAGAGGCTCTCAGAAACAGTAATGCTGTCACACAAATAAGTTTTTAAGTTATAGAATGGATTAAAGGTCACTTGGATGACAACCTGTCCTTGTGAGAACTGTACATATTGTGACTTAGGTTATCAATTCTAGTTCTTATGCATTACATTAGATAAATAGACAAATTGGGACCTACAAATTCTCATCAAGGTTTACATTAATTAACTGATTTAATGCTTAAATTGTGTTTAAAGGGAAAAGACCCATGTCTTCTGTTTGTCCAACCATCCTCTTTGACAAAAATAACATGGTTAAGATGGTGGTTGGAGGTTCAGGAGGAACAAAGATCACAACTTCTGTTGCTGAGGTAAGACCAAGACAAATCCTGATTGACATTTACATTCTGAGTACAACATGCTTGTCTACTTCTCCACCACCACCAACATCACTCCGATTAATGGTTGTTTTTTTACCAGCAGGCTGATAAAACAGATCAAACAAAAGATCTTAAATGTAAATAAAGCAGGGCTGTCAGCGATCTTGCTTCAAGAATAATATTCATTACTCATATTATACAGCTTTTCAACACTTTTACATGGGCTTCGTTGGTCCAAAAACTTTGTATTCAAAGTTTTTTTTTTTCCCCCCAAATCCAGTTTTCCTTGATTTTCACCCATCTGAATATTGGATCATATGAGCTGCATTCAGAATCTGCTGTGTCTGTGTGAGCAGGACTGGCTCCACCCACACATGCCCAACTTAGAAGAGGAGGAAGTACTTCCTCTTGTTGCACCATGTGGGAGGGTCAAAGGAAGGGCCTATTAGTGAGGGCAAAAAAACAAACAAAAAAAAGAAATCAAACAGAAAATGATCAAAGCAACAACTAAGATGGCAGTTTGCAGATTCAAAGATGGTAAACTGCTGGACCCCATCCACATTCTCCGTCTACCCCTATACTGAACTTTTTCTCTGTACATAAAAGCTAAGAGAACAACTGCTCAATTTTGGTTTCTGCCATTTATTTCCTGAAGGCACTACTAACGGATGTAGTCTACGAACAGGATAACATTGTTAACCTTGCATACTGCTGTAGTGGTCATGTTCTCTGTTTCAGTGGCAAGCCTCTTGCTGTTAAACTGACTGTTAAACTCAAGGTTATAAAATCTTTGTTGCGCAATGTTTTATTTGCTAAGTGCTCAGAAAATCAGGTGGGTATGCCTTCATACATAAGCCTGCAAGTATTATACCTGTTAGATGTATGTAGTTCTGAACAGCTTGTTTAAAAAGATATATAATTTGGCTTTCATCACGATGCTTGAGATGGTTGTTATTTTGCAGGTGATTCTAAATGCGCTGTTCTTTGACTACGATCTGGAAAAAGCTGTGGCTGACCCGAGGATCCACAACCAGCTGAACCCCAACACCACCGTAGTGGAGCCTGGCTTTGACAAAGTGAGTGTCACAAACAGCAAACAACGCTGAAATATGTCACTAAATGTCAGGTGTTGTGGTGTGCAGGGAGACAATCCCTCATCCAAAACCTCAGCATATACTGAATCCTTATAGTATGGCCACAACTGGCACCAGAGACGCACTTCATTATGATTAGCTTTAGGAATCAACAGTCTGTAACAACAGGAAGAAAAAAAACAACACTGTTAAAACACTGTTATGCCAACTGTGGGTTTGGTAATCTGCCTAAAGGGGCTGTAAAAGCTGAAGAGAACTAATTTTGCAAGACAAAGTGTGCTATTTAGACAATGAGCAATAGAGATAAGAACAGGCATATCTGGCAAATCTGTTCTTCAATACCAAGCAATAGTTAAAAACTGAATTGTCTGGAATTGGCAGAAAAGATGTGGTCATTTCAGCTCTTGCTGCTCATCCCACAAATGCACTGTCCTCACAAATGTTTCACTATTTAATAGTGATGTAGGATTTGGAGCCGGGGAGCATTGTTACAGAAAAAGAATACATCTACCAAGCACATGTTTGTGTACTTTTTTCATGCCATGTTTCTCAATAGCCACTACTGGCTCTCTTTGTCAGCCCTCACTGCTCAGTCAACTGGCTTCATCTCCTCCAAAACAGCTGATAGCTTAGCTCCTGGTCACTAAGTTAGGACTTACAGTACGTGTAGAAACAAGAACTGTGACGTCAAGACAAAGTCATAATTGCAAAGCGTTTATGCAGAGTACGTAGAGGTTCCGTTCTTTTGCACAAAGTCACCGTATCCTCAAAGATGTTCTGCTTTTCACAGGACGTCATGGAAGGTTTGGCAAAGAAGAACCATGAGACAGAATACCTCAAGTCATCGGGAGCTGTGGTGCAGGCCATCGTTCGTCACGAAGAGGGACTCTTTGCTCAGTCAGATTCTCGCAAGTGGGCGTATGCGGCAGGTTACTGAGTCACAAACATACTTATGATTACGCAGAGAAACTGTGGTTTCGTGAACCTTGACATCAGTGAGAACAATACAACTACAACCTTGAGAGATTAGAAACTTCAAGCTGACGTTTGTTTCCGGCACCGAATGTTCTGTTGTTTGCTTTGAAAGACGTGCACATCGTTCTTAAAACACAGTGCATCGGCTGAATCCACTGAAATAATGTTACCTCACCATTTAGTGTGATTAACACATGTTAAAAAGATTGCTTCTCACTTCTCATTTTTTTTTTTTTTTTTTTTTTCTCAGTAATTTATGCACCTGAGCACTGTTTGGAGGTCTTGCAATCTCACTGTACCATAGTATAGTGACAATAAAGGAATTCTGATTCTGATCTGATTCTGATTCTGAGGATAGACTTACTTTTGCTGTTGTTGTTTTTTTTTTTTTTCAGACTGATGAATGAAAAAAAGTAACTGAAAATGTGGAAATCTTTATCTGTGAACACGATGTTCTCACAGGCAGTCATGAAATGTTTTATTTATGAGGCTTTCTTTTGTTGTAAATGCTTAGCAGTGTAAAGCCATTTTAATTGCTCAGCAAAGATCAGATACAAGTAAACCCATGATTAAGGAATTATCAAACTGGAAAAACAAAGAGAGTCATTCCCAGGATGATTTTCTGTCATTTACATTTCTAATATATGATACCAGGACCGTTCATTTGAGGTGAGACAGAGATCAGACATGAGCATCTGTGAAAATGATGGGCTACATCACCTCAGTCCCACGTAATACAGATAATGACTTCAAGTAATTTTTTTTTCTGAGCCTATAATGACCTCATAACAACATTACAGCTGTTGCTGCCCACTGTTACCACTGGGACTCACAGCCGCTCTCCTCGGCTGGAATATAAATGACTTACATAATTACTGAAATGTATGAAATTACATGTTAGCTTTCTGCCTCAGATGACAGGTTCAGATGTCACTAAACTAAATGTTTTAATATTCAAAATACTCAGCAGATACATATTTATTTAAAAAAATAAATCATTTATAACCCTTGTGTAAGTGCTCTCATTCACCCTTTTTAATCACTTTGTTAGATTTACCACTTAAATGTATGTGTAGAGATTGTTGTTGTTGCATTTGTCTGAGCTCATAGCTGCTGCTGAAGTTTTCTCTTTTACTGCACATCACACTTCACATTCTTGAAGTTCTTGGCAGTTTTGTGGTGCTTTACTGGAGTATTACTATTTGATGAAACTTAGTACATTCACTTGTCAGCATTTCCGAGGGGAAATATTTGCCTTTTATACTCCACTGACAGTTTTCAGCAAAAGATATGGCACGACAGATAATATAAGCAGCTTAAAAGTCAATGCATTGTTTGTAGATTAAAGCACTGGTTTCCAACCATTGTGGTGTGAGACGTCTTACAAAAAGCTGTGGGATTTAGTGCAGTTGTTAACAACTGGTATACAGTGGAAATCGGACACATACCACACACTTCTTTTTGTATAATGTCACACACCTGAACGGAATTCCTCTTTAGAAGAGTTCAAGTGATCTGATTTCTCCCCAGAAATCAAACATTCAGATTCAGCTTCAGACAAATTCATTAATTCTGCATGGGCAATTTCTTTGTAGCTTCTGACAAACATCTTTTCAAACAGCTACTTACAAAGCAAAACAACCCAAAAAGATGAAATCTCCCACTCCCTGTGGTGTTATAAAGTGTGGGTGTGCTACACTGTTGAGGAACATATTGAAATTATGTGAATTATGATACATGACTTATTTATTGTCTATTTGATTCACTGATATGCTGCTCGAAGTGAAATGAAGATAAAAATTGAAGGATTTGGGGAAATAATATAGTTCAGAAAGTTGTTATTTCATTCTTTTTCATTATTTACTCTCACTTTAACCCCTTGAAGGCATTTACTACATATAGGTGCACAGAATCACATGACGAACATTTGTGTTTCTTCAAATATTCATGTGATCAACCCAGTTTCATAGGATATTCAGATGTGGTGCCTGGTAGAAGTTGCAGGCACTATGAAGAATGGGAAGGATTTAAAAAAAAATTGAGGACGTCTTTGCCACACTTGTATTTTTCTTGAAGGCCCAATTAAGCACAGTCTTATTTCTATAGTTATGATGAACTTCCAAATTATGTAACTCTGACAGGCCAATTTACTAACCTTCCAGGCATGAAAAAAAGTCTGTGTTTAAATCGGAGTCTGTGAGTAGTTTTAATGTGATTAATTGCCTTGGAAGGCCTTGTGACAGATACCCCCCCTCCCAAAAAAAAAAAGAAAAAACAAAATGTAAAAATATATCTGAAAACCTCAGTTGAGATAATTTCCTGCATCAAGGGCCTTTGTCATTGAGAATATGAAGAGTCGTCAGAGGATTATTTAGGTCTTTGAGTGAAAACCCATTAGTAGAGTGGCATCTTCTGCATACTTTAAAATTATCCTTGCTTTAAATGGCTGTTATTTATATAAAAAGCATAATATCGTGACACTAAAGCTATGAACTCACAACCTACCCAGATTAAGTCATTTGTCATACGACAAAGACAGCGGTGCTTCACACAGACCGAAATTTGCATGTTCTTATAAGTCACACTTTGTGCCCCAAAGGAAATCGGAGCAGAATCTACTTAAGAAATCATTACTAATTCATGAGTTTCTCTTTTCAAATATATCTCATTACTGCTTTCTTTGTCTCCTTGTGGCTTTGAAATAAGACACATGGGAAAACCTGGAACTGATTATTGCTGGTCTTACTCAACTAAAAATAAATGATTCAAGTAATGTATTTTGCCCTGAAAAGCGTTTTGGTTGTGTTTTTGTAACAGTGATCAGAGTTTTCAGAGTGAGAGACGTATGAAGAAGATTGGAAACTTGTCTTGTTTTAAACGTCATGTTTTATTGTGATAGCACCCATATTCACAGTTACTCATCATAAAAAGTGGTATTAGATATACGTAAATAAAATAAAAAAAACATTTTACCAAAATCTCTGTTGGAAGCTGAGAGTAATTCAGTCACTCTAAAGGAGATTAATGGCTCATCTCTAGTAAACGGCTCCTACAAATAATTATACACTATATAATTAAATAATTAAACAAACATTTATCTTCTGCCTGCATCATACAGAACAGGGTAGTGGGGCACAGTAGCGTTTCCCAACACAGGACATTCACAAACAGATACTTTAATTTCAAACCTGCAGTGAATTGAAATAACCAGTTAACTAAACAAATGCCTCTAGATTATTGAAAGTACACAGAACACCTGATGAGATCCCACAGAGGCACAAGGAGAACAGGAAACTCTGCTTACTTTCTGTGAGGTGACAGTGCTAATCACTGTTTACCACCCATAATAATGCATTTCTTGCTATTAATTAATCCATAAACACAATGGTTAGGAGTATGAAATCCTACCATACGTGACAGTAGTGACAGAAACAGGTTCACATATTGTGATCCAAACAGGGTAACACATTACTGGTGAGTATTGATTCTGTCTGAGATCAGGAAATAGAGCAACATCAGGAAAGGTTATAACAAGGCGAGACACCTGAGCTGCCAGTTGATTTAAAAAATCTGTTGAAATCTGTTGCTGACACAAGCCAGTAGAATGACATAAATCTTCAATAATTATCTATCACATGTAGGGAAACAGAGCACAGTCAATCCCGGCTAACTATAGATGAGTCCCTTGCTCATCACGGGAAAATCAATGCAAAGAGCTGAGATCTACACCTACAGCAGATGAAAGGCCAACTTCTTCCTTCACTTTTGTCCAATCATGCTCACTGTAGTTGTGCATGAAAACTTCCCTAGCCTAAAAAGTATCTGGGGCACTCAGTGGAAGTGGTTATAGCTGCCTGTTGTGATGGTTGCTGTCAATATGGGCATAAAAACAAACTCAGGGATGCATGCCAGATATTGAGCATGTCAAAACATTCTGTCATATCTAATAAATAATGTCGTTTCTGTGCTTCCCCCCCCCCCTTTTTA